>JASCZW010004819.1:0-149727 GCA_034211315.2 Aedes japonicus
TTTGCAAGGATATGTTTGAAAAATGGAATCATATATTTTCGATTTAGCCTAACGTATTAAGTAAATGTATTGTAGCATATTTCAACATTTTAGCAACGCATTGGACGAATTTTAGTGCGCAATTACTGCATTTGATTTATCTGTACACTTTTGCGCCCATTGATGCACTTTTCAACGCATTTTTTTTCAATGCAACTTTTTCGATGCATTTTTTTTTCCCAAATTCCTTTACCCATTTTCGATTCAGTTATAATCTAATGATTCACTCCCTCGATTTTCTGTAAACATCGATTTTGGTACATTCTGATTAATAGCCAAACCACTGGGCTTGAACCATGGTTTGGAAATTCCTCTCTTAGATATGGCAATATAAAGCATCAACTTATGCTTAAACTTATATTTCACGTTCAAAGATGCAGTAGAAATGTTATCAGAATAATATCGATCGTTTCCTGGGATGTGGGTTTTGAGAGAGGGAAGTAGCTTTCATCATCCAAAACGAAACATTTTCCGGCGTAATTTCGGGTCATCCAGCGGCATTTGGATTTTACGGTTGATATCTGTTGCTCTGTGTATTCTGGTGCTCTTGATTTCTTGTGGCAGACTATTCCTATCTTCTTCAACGTCTTGCAGATGTAAGGTTGCGTAGTCTTGAACTTTTTTGCTGCATCAGATTGACTAATCGAATCCTTGTTGTTAAAAGTACTATGGAGTACTACATCAACAAGACATGCGATTATGTTTGGGAGACAGAACGCATTGATTCACATTATCTCTCTTTTCTCTTTGAACGTTTGTAGTTTGGTATGAGAGAGTTAAAATCATTCTTATTTTTTTTGTCATACCCCGTTAGCCAGGCTATATGGAGTGTCAAATTCAGCAACAAACACAGCTTTAGCAGTTTTTCTACGGTGCTCCAATGTATTAATGTCCAGCAACTGGCATCTATAGTCACTAGATTCATAGTCTGGCGGATACAATGACGGGAGCCAATTTGAACCGTCACTTGGCGGAGCCAATCGTGCATGTCTCAAGTAATTAATGTTAAGGGCCCAAATTCCATTTGTAAACAATGACTTTAAATATCGATTTCACTTGAATCTTAAATCACTCTCGTGAAATGAAAGCAGCATTTGGTAGAAGAATGTTAGTTCTACCATATTGAGTAGCAAAATATGGTGGGATTCTCGTAATTCGTGAGAAATCAAGGTTTAAAGTCTTGTTTACAAATGACTTTTAGGCCCTTAACATAAATTACTCGAGATATGCCTGATTGGCTCCGCCAAATGACAGTTCATATTGGTTCCGTCATTGTATCCGCCAGACTATGAATCTAGTGACTATACTGGCATCTGGTTTCTTAGTGATGGTAGATTCAATAGATCATTCCAGGGAAGGAAGCGTAAGGCGAATCTGTAGAACCTCCAGAAATTAGAAGAAGAATTAGTATCTTCCATTTAATTCCAACTACCTCGCTTATCCTCGACAGATACGCGTATCTTCGTCTACACGTGCAGACTCTTCAGTGTCTCATACTGTCGAGTCGAGTTGAGTTATTAGTACGAGACACTGAAGAAGTCTGCACATTGTAGACGAAATACGCGTATCTGTCGAAGAGAAGCAAAGGTAGTTGGAATTAAATGGAAGATACTAATTCTTCTACTAATTTCTAGTTACAGGTATTCCACTAAACAGCTCAAACCCTCTAGGATTAGTAAACTTCCGTTGTACAGTTTGCTGATAGGCTACCTTTTGGCGAATGATAATCTTGGAACTCAAAGCAAACGCTAATATATTATTCAGATGCGATGGTGCAATCGCGAAGACGATTACATGTTAGTTTTGGTAATGCTTAAATTTGCTCTTAGATAACACTTATTAGCTATTCCTTAAACAGGTAGAAAATGCCGTCGAAACGACGAGAACGGCGACTAACTTGACGAAATTCTATAGCCAAGTTACAAGAACCGTAAGGAGTTTCGAACAATAAACGCCCAATGTTTGCTAGTGTAACGAATCATGCTTTATTTAAAAAACCCTATATTTACAAACCGATTGCTTTCCAGATTGCTTAACATGTGCTCATCAAATTAAAACTTTATCGATAAAACAGTACGAACCAAGGATTGAGCATTACCAACGTACGTCCGATCCTACGTCAGCATCGAGTGCGAATCGTACACACTCCGGAAGCGCCGAAACAATAGATTCCTGAGATCTTTGCGCATTCTGTACGGTCGTAAGATTTAAATAGTTAAAATCAGTAATCAAAATTAGGCCCTATCACACACTTTGTTGCTTATGTGTTGCTTGCTTATCTACTGTCAAAATCAGTAAATGAGCCCCCATCATTACAGTCGAGGCATCGTGCGGTTTGCTGTTGAATTAAATATGATTGATCTAAGGCTGCATACATTTCGAAAAATCAACTTGAACATGAAACATGGAACACGGAACGAAATTTTGACTGTAGATCAGTGACAAACACATCAAGGGGGTAAGTACGGGGAAAGCCCCATCAAGCAAAACTCTAAAAATTATTAGTACGTACTTCTTCGGTTAATGTTTGTATCACACATTTGTTTGCTTGCTAGTAGTATTAGCAATTTCGCGTTTATATATTTAAGATGAATCGATTATTGTACTGAAAATACTGGTTTTGTAAAAGTGTAGGCACAAAGAGTTTCAAAAGTGTTGAGCTATGACACGAAAAATGCAGCTGTTTACTATGGGTGTTGTGCGTCTCTAGTCCTGGAAAAGAACGTCAAGGAAATAAATGATAAACCACTCTTTTGAACTAGTTCAGCAAATTGTTATGAAGGCACACACGTTGGAAGAAAAACTCAAACCAAACAACGTACCTCTCTCTTCAACGCCTGCCGGGACTCGTAATCGGCCTTGGCCAGAGCAACTCGCACCCACAATGGCGTATCCGGGATGGCTTTATAGATGAACCAAGTCAGCCCGAGTAGGACGTGTTCGATGACTAGGAATGCGATGGCATACGCTTCCGAGCTCACATTGGTTGCCAGGTCCCTGAAAATATCATGAATTTGCTGGACCTTCTGTCGAAGTTATGAGACAAAATTGAAACTACCGACCTCATTTGTGGCGAAAGGTACAGGATACCACAGTTGGTCATAATCGAAATGATAGCCAACGTTTCCGAATGCCAACTGCCATGCGCCAATGTTCTTGGTTCTTCTAGCGAATGGTCGTTTGAAGAACATACACAGCTTGTAGGCATCCAGACGAATTTCGATCACATTGTTCAATATCGCCCAGAATGCCGTCAGTGGCGCAACGGATGAGAACAGAACTACGTAACCGAACTGAATGTACAGCTCCAGGTAGTCGTCGTACGTGTTGTATTGCTCCATGCCGCATTCCTTCTTGTGCCTCACTATCCGATGGTCGTCTTCGTCCAGCGATTGAATGCCCATCTGATCGAACTCCACGTAGGCATTTTTCATCTTCTCGTAGTTGGACTTGACAAACAGCTTGTTGGAAATTAAAGCGACCTTCTTCTTAAGGTACGGCAGCAGATTTTCCAGAATATTTTGCACAAACTGAAGCACGATCAACTGCATCATCAGTTGAGTTTTGAGCATTTTCATGTCCTGAAACGAACAAACGAACAATCATCGATACCGAGCCCCACTCAATCATCGGTTACTAACCTGCAAAATGAAGGCAATGTAGAACAAACACAAAAGTTGTTAACAAACTCCAGCACAATCAGCTTATTAACACGATGCCGCTCGTACTGACTTTGAGTCCGATGGTTCTCCTTGTCCGTCAAATAAGTAGCCAATCGATCGTAAGCTATCGTCGAAATGGCTATGTAGACCGCATTCACGATCGATGGCACGTACATGATGTAGGAATCGATGCCGAACAGCTCAGCCAGATAGTTTTCCACGTAGAACTGGAAGATCGTTACGAAACCGGCGATCGAGATGCAAAATATGATGATCGGTGCCGTAACACAGTACATTTGCACGTACGTCTTCCACTTCGGATACTGGGGGGTAACCTTTCCAGTGATTGGATCCCTCCCTAGCTTTCCATAGTATCCGACTCGGGGTTCATCCAAATTGGTCATCGTGATCGTTCCCCATCGGTAGGCATGGGCCGAACTCTTTCGCTTCCACAGCTCTAGGAAGACCTTTATCCAGACAACGTAGAACACGCAGAAGAACGGAACGGTTTCCGTTTCTTCGGAGAGCAGCATCTGCAGCAGCCCAAGCACGGTTGGTACGACCAAGGCGTACGTGTAGAAGCCCAGGAAGGAAAAATACATTCCCACGCTTTCACCGAAATAATCCCTAATCTCATCGATCGGCTGATGTTTAGTTGGCTTGATCCAAACCTGGCGCAGCTTGCGTAGCTTTGACTTGTCGTGCAGTGAGTAGAAGCTTGTGATGATTTCAAACCGCTGGGCAGCTTGGATAACCGATTGTCCGTGGTACAGTTGCGTCTTCGTTCCCGGAATATGGTGTTCATTCTCTGAGGCACGAATGTTCTCCAGGGCATGCTTGATAATGATCTGACGATCAGCCGGGGTCAAGATGTCTTCCAAGGTCATGTTTTCTGCAATTGTAAAATGGCATTAAGGTGTGGTTTAAAAAAATAAAATAATGCAATACCATCGTAGAAGAAGTCATCCAAGCAGGCTACGTTAAAATTCCTGATGATTCCAGTCTTGGTCCGCTTCATGAAGCCCATATCGTCCGCAATTTCTAGGAACTTCATTTGAGTAGCTGATATGTGCAAAGTAAGCGTCTGAGTTTCTCTGTTTAATGAAATACAATGTTCTGAAAAATCACTCAAACGAAAACAATGATCCCTCTTACTTGGTAAGTGGTTCCTTCCGCACCATCAGTTCTGCACCGCCATCGATCTTCCTCCCGCGGACCTTCTCGATGATCCATTGGATTGTTTCCGTTTCGGCGCTCTCGTTAAACTCCAGCACCATAAAAGAATCGCCAAACTTCTCGAAATCTTCGCTATTGCTACTGCTGAGATCGGGGGTTCGAGTCAGCGTAGCTCTCTTCCGGACTCCGTCGCCAAATGTAACCCCCTTCTTGTTAGTTTTCAAAGTTGTTCGGAACTCGTTAAACTTCTCCTCCTCCTCAATGTGGTCCAAATTTTCCAAGGCATGAATCTGCGAGTTCCGCTGCCGCATGGATGGGATCGTTGGCTTCCGCTGGCTGCCGATTTCCTCATTGAACTCCTCCTCGTCGTCATTGGCGAAGTGGATATTGGGAATCAGTTTGTCTGGAGAGAAACATAAGTGTACAAGAGTTATAATTCCATGGGCTTCAACAAGGTCTTCGCAGTTATTCGAAATCATAGTGCCAGTAAGAAAAAACAATTCAATCACTTGTGACGGGTTAGTGAACTGAATTCGTCTAGATTGCGCAACCCAAAAACACTTCTACCTACTCAATTTGCAAGAGCTACGCATCAGATGCCACGCCCCGGAGATTGGACGCCGGCGGCGAGGACGTACTGTTTTATGATGAGGTTCTTCTTCGGGAGCTTTCGGCGTTTCAGCCGATCGGATCGGGGGTTGGGACCGCCTGGTTGAAGCTATTGAGTTTTGAAAAATTTCACTGAACAGTTCTACGCGGATTTGCGAAACGATACTGAACTATTAGAATTGTTGATATATTGCTAGGTCATTAGGGTTAGACAGTTTCAATGCATGGGGATTGTAGATTAGTGCGGTTGCAAGAGATGTTGGAAAATTGCATTTGTGAATTGGAAATGCAACTTGAGTACATAGGTCATTAGCCAAGTACGACATAGGTCCTTAAGGTTATCCGTTGTTTAGTCGGCTGCACATGTGAAATTATGGACTATTAATAATGTACGAGCATATAATAAGAGTGCAAAAAAATAAAACAAGACTAAATACTTTTTTTTTAAATTATACATCTTTAATTTGACGCCAACAAAAGTAAAATCGATACAGAAATAGCTCAGTATGCAATCAGAGACTGAACTGTTTGGTTACTATTACAATACAGCGTAAAACACTGTTTGGGAACGTCCATTAATTACGTCATATAGCCTCGAAGCAGACCCAGACGGAGGCATCCGTCTCGGTCGGAGAGTCCACATCATTTACCATGGGAGCGGGGACCTCCAATCGAGCTAGGCAGTCCCCAGGCGAAGCGGCAGCTGGCGCTTCTAAGAAGTGTATAATGTGCGTAGCTCCGGCTGGCCTCAAAGAGAGAGGCCTCGGCACTAAGCCCAGCGCGAAAGCCGCGACATCCAGCTCGTGTGTTGTCTCAAGCGCGGACGGGGGTCCGAGCGGCAGGGCCCCAACGACAGCAGCCATAGCTAGCACCGAAGCAGACGAGTGATGACCCCAGGCATGGCAGGGAAAGCCACTGGAATAAGGTGTGAAAAAAGAGGAATAAGACAAAAAAAAAGAAAAGGATAAGCGATAGGTGACCTGCAAGCGTAACCGCGGAGAGGCCCTCATCTTCAAGACCGAGGCGTCAAAGTACTCGGAGGTCTGTCTTGAAGGCGATGCGCGGGGACGTTAAATTGGCAGGCCTTGGCGAGATGCTCCTGGAACTGAAAAAGGCAACACCGCTAAAGGGCCCGGCGTATAGAGACCTGGCAAGACAGGCCTTAGGTGAGGGTGTGGAGGTTCGCGCCCTCGTCTCGCAGGTGACGATCTTGTGTAAAAACCTGGATGACATCACCGAGGCAGACGAGACTCCACTGCACTGAAGGAACCGTGCACTTACGTCTGAGAAAGGGTCCACTCGAGACCCAGGTGGCAATCATGAGAGTAGCGGCAGTCAACGTGGACGCGGCGTTGAAAGTGGCGAATGTAAAGGTGGGATGGTCTATATGCCCACTTAGCCTACTCCAGCCGCCGAAGGTATGCTTCAGATGCCTAGAGAGCGGGCACATGTCCTGGGAGTGCAAAGGCCTAGATAAGAGCAACATGTGCAGAAGGTGTGGCAGCACTAGCCACAAGGCACGGGATTGCAAAGGTCCCCCCAAATGCTTGACGATAAGCACGTCATGGGGGAGGGGCCGCGTGCCCGGCCGCTAAGGGTAACGAGCCAACCGTAATGCAGGTAAACCTGAACCATTGTGAGGACGCCCCAAGCAACTGCTGTGTCAGACAGTTAGCGAGTCAGCATCGGATATCGCCATAATTTCCGGCTCATACCGCATCCCAGCCTGCAACGTAAACGTCAAACTGAGGAATGGAAGATCGCTGGTGTATTGGTGGATGGAGTCGATCGCTGACCTCCGAAGAACATGGCTCCACGCAAGACGGAGGGTGCAAAGAGCGCGGTCAGACACCGCGAAGGCCGCCCTAAAGAGGGAGATAAAGGCCAGCAAGCGAGCCTGCTTCGAGGGTCTGTGGCAGAAGGCCAATTCGAACCCGTGGGGTGACGCCTACCGGGTAGTAATCGCCAAAACCAGAGGATCGGCGGCTCCAACCGAGCTTTCACCAGTGCTGCTGCAGGTGATCGTTGGAGGACTCTTTCCAAACCACGACCCGAGTCTATGGCCCCCGGCTGCCGTAGATTTGACCAGCGTTCCAGTATCCCAGACCTTAAAGCTGGTATAGCGACGGAAGGGTGGACGGCTCAGCCGAACACCCGCGACCACATGGGCTTTGACAACGGCAGAACGGGGCGACGGTGATGAATGAGGAACTCATTGCGATAGCAAAGCCGCTAAAGGTGAACAAAGCTCCGGGACCGGATGGTATTCCAAACCTGGCCATCAAGACGGCTATCTTGCTGGATCCCGAAATGTTCAGGGTGGTGATGCAAAGGTGTCTGGACGAGGGCGTCTTCCCTGTTGGATACAGCGGGTAAGGTGCTCGGGTAATCCTCAAGAGACTGACAACAGACACGGAGGGTATAGGCGGTCTGTCTAATAATCAGTTTGGCTTCCGTAAAGGGATGGTTGAGTTCCAGGAAACTTATGCCTAAACGCTCGACGGCAACCAATTTGACCTGCTTTACTTCGTACGTGATTCGCCAAATCGAACTCGGTCAAAAAGTAGATGCTATTTACACCGACTTATCTGCAGCGCACTTATAAAATGAATCATCAAATTGCGATTGCTAAATTTGACAAACTAGGCATGAATGACAGTCTGCTTCTTTGGATCCGATCATTTTTGACCGGACGAAGGATGTCCGTCAGAATAGGAGACCACGTTTCATCTCCTTTCATGGTGTGGTCTGGTGTTCGCCAAGGCAGCCATCTCGGGCCATTTTTATTTCTGCTGTACATGAATGATGTTAATTTGCCTGGATTGCCTGAAACTCTCGTATACCGACGATTTGAAGCTTTTTTACACGATCAGGATTCCGGAGGACGCATCTTTTTTGCAACAACAGTTGGAAACCTATGCTGAATGGTGTCGAATCAACCGAATGTCTCTGAACGTGTCCAAATGTTCGGTAATTTCCTTTGGCCGCAGGCGCTCCCTCTTCCAATTTGACTATGGCTTGGCAGGTGTACAAATGCGACGTGACACTACGATAAAGGACTTGGGAATCCTCATCGACTCTAAATTAACCCTCAAGGATCACGTTGGGTACGTTGTGTCAAAAGCTTCGTCGCAGCTGGGCTTCTTGTTCCGCTTTGGCAAAAAGTTCAAGGATGTTTATTGTCTGAAGGCTATATACTGCGCAATTGTACGCCCTATCCTTGAATACTCGTCCGTCGTATGGTTTCCATATTATAAGAACGAAACTCAACGCATAGAAGCCATTCAACGGAAATTCATCCGATTCGCCCTTCGTCACCTCAGATGGAGTGATCCAATGAATTTGCCAAGTTATACTAGCCCCTGCAAGCTCATTCACTTGGAACCACTCGAGTCGAGACGCAACATGTCAAAGGCATGCTTCATCGGAGATATTCTTCAAAGCAACATTGATTGTGCATCGCTACTGAGCCTGCTGGATATAAACATTCGTCGCCGAAACCTCCGAACACATCTGTTTCTAAGCTGTCCTCCTGCACGAACAAATTATGGCTTCAATGAACATATGCGATGCATGTCCCGTGTTTTTAACAGGTGTTACCATGTGTTTGATTTTAATGTGTCGCGAGAAACGAACAAATGTGCTTTGAGGCGTTTTTTATGTTAGTTACTGTTTGCTAGAGTTCAGAATATTGTATGTGTATGTTAGATTTAAGTTAAACACGATTGCCATTGGGGTGGGTATTTCACCTGTTGACGAATAAACAATAAACAATAAACAATAAAGAATAAACAAAGGGAAGTCGACGGTGGATGCCATCCAGTCCTGCACCAAGACGGCTGAGGTGACAATCCAGCACAAGAGGTGAGGAGTACGATACTGTGCAGTGATCACTCGACGTGAGTTGGGTGGCTATCGCTGACTCGCTCCAACGCCTTCAGGTTCTTGGGTACCTGTACAAGATTCTTGGAAGGCAGAGGCAGGCCAGAAACGTGTCCATATCACCGCAGACGTCCCACAAGGTTCGATCCTGGGTCCGGTGTTATGGAACACGATGTTCGACGAGGTACTGCGGCTTGAGTTCCCAAGCGGGGTAAAGATTGTCGGGTTCGCAGAAGACATCACCCTAGAGATATGTGGTGAATCCATCGAAGAGGTCGAGTTAACGGCCTCACACTCCATTGGCATTGTGGAGAGATGGATGAGCTCCAGACAATTGGAGCTAGCCCACCATAAGACTGAGGTCACGGTGATGAATAATAGGAAATCGGAGCAACATGCGACGATCAGTGCAGGTAACTGCACAGTAGAATCGAAGAGGTTCTTGAGGTATCTTGGGGTCATGATCGACGATAAGCTTTCATTTGTCAGTCACGTCGATTACGCTTGCAAGAAAGCCTCAATGGCTATATCGGCATTATCCCGCATGATGTCGAATAGCTCGGCGGTGCAAAGGAGTAAGCGTAAACTCCTGGCCAGCGTCGCCCTGTCCATACTTAAGTACGGCGGGCCGGCATAGATTACCGCCTTGAGTACCAAGAGCTACGCAAGTAAGCTAGAGAGTACGCACAGGCTTATGTGCCTAAGAGTGGTTAGTGCTTACCGAATGGTATCACGCGACGCGGTCTGCGTCCTAGCGGGGATGATGCCAATAGGCATGGTCATAAAAGAGGACGTAGAGTGCTTCGAATAACGTGGAACAAGAGGTATCCGGAAGACCACTAGAGCCGTATCCATGGTTAAGTGGCAAAGGGAATGGAATAACTCCACCAAAGGTCGGTGGACCCACCGACTAATCCCGGAATTTACCGGGTGGGTCGGTAGGCGACACAGGGAGGTGAACTTCCACTTAACGCAGATATTGTCTGGCCACGGCTGTTTTAGACAATACCTGCATAAATATGGGCATGCACAGTCCTCCGCATGCAGCGAGTGCGCGGGAGTTGAGGAAACTGCGGAACATGTGTTCTTCGCATGTCCTCGCTTCGACGGCGCGAGATCAGGCATGTTTGCCGTAAGCGGTCACGACACGACTCCGGACAATCTGGTCCCGAGGATGTGCCAGGACCGGGACGTCTGGGACGCGGTATGCGTAGCAGCCTCCCAGATCGTCCTCGATCTCCAACAAAAATGGCGAAACGAGGCAGGTCGCAGGGACCACCTAACTACTAAAGCCCTAAGTAGTTAGACATAGTGGGTGCTGAACAAGCACAAGAGCCCCCTCCCCGAAGTAATACCGAAAGGTGGTTCCAGGGAGGGCCGGGGCTTAAGGCACGGGTGGGTTTTTAGTGGGTCGAGGAGTTGGCACCTTCATCCCCACACCCTGAGTTCTTCAGGTGTCTGGTTGCAGATTTTCCATCCCGTCAGCTGGTTTGAATCATACCTTAAAAACCGTAGGCTCACCGTTTAAATAGGATCTGAGTCTTCGGAAGTATTCTAACATTCATCCGGCGTACCACAAGGGAGCAATCTTGGTCCTTTGTTATTCTCACTCTTCATTAACGAGCTCTCTATCGTACTACCATCTGGTTGCCGTGTGTTTTACGCTGATGACGTTAAAATCTTCATGGTCATCAAAACCATCCAGGACTGCTATGCTCTGCAATTGTTGTTAGATCGGTTCGCTGGTTGGTGCACCTGAAACATGCTGACGTTAAGCATCCACAAATGCAGCATCATTTCGTTTCATCGCAAGCTCAATCCGATCACGCACAATTATGCAATGAACAGCCAGCCTCTCGAACGTGTTCATCAAGTTCGTGATCTCGGCGTCACTCTGGATTCGGCACTAACGTATCGATTGCATTACGACGATATTATCAGCAAAGCGAATCGACAGCTGGGTTTCATTTTTATAATATCTTGTGAATTTAAAGACCCTCTGTGCCTTCGGTCTTTGTACTGTGCTCTGGTGCGATTGATTTTGGAATCCAACTCTGTTGTGTGGTGCCCATATCAGGCAACATGGACAGCTAGGATCGAAGCAATTCAACGAAGATTCGTGAGATATGCCCTGCGTCCCCTATCGTGGCGTGACCCGTTGAACCTTCCACGATACGAAGATAGATGCAGATTGCTGGGACTACAGACATTGGACCAAAGGCGAAATATTGCGCAAGCTGTTTTCGTCGCAAATACACTAACAGGTGGGATTGACTCACCTGAGCTATTAAGTCAGCTCAACCTCTACGCTCCTGAACGAATGCTTCGCCAGCGGGACTTCTTGCTGCTTAAACCCCGTAATTCATCATATGGACTTCATGGCCCTATCCGCCTCATATCAGCTAGGTTCAACGTTGTCTCATTTCCTTTTCGACTTCAACTGTACTCTCTGGCAACATTCAAGCGCAGACTGAGCAGAATGGCATACTACGAGAAGGATAGATCAATGAATGCAGTTGTTGTTCCTTCAATTGATTGACGACGAGGATTGCTCCGAACTATGGATGTTTCTTATTTTATACTTTGACCATATCCTACGTTTGTAATCTTGTTTATTTTAATAGTATGTTTATGAATGTGCAACTAAGCTATGTTTTGTATAGTATTGTATTGTTTTTTACTGTATTGTTTTTCAAAAGATATGGGTTTTTTACGCCAAATTGAAACGGCTTTCCCCCGTCATAAACAAATTCATTAAAACCACCTTAGGTCAGATGGAATATATATAATAAATAAAATAAAATAAATAAAAAAGGGCCTACTTTAGTTGACAGATTCTGTTAAGAATCGTCTTTGGTTTATCATGGCGAAAGCCGTTTTTGGTTTATCATGGCTAAGAAATTGAACTTATGGTTCTGTTTACAGCTTAGGGCGATAAAAAAAAAACTTTGTTAACTTGCACGTTGAACAACAAATTCCATGGAAAATACTTTGGTCAACGAAGAGAATCGATTAACGAAGATAGGCTCTTTTCAAACGTTCCGCGAGAACTCTTAAAATACATGGTGATCAAATTGCTACTCCTTGGTTTGTTCATTGCAACGTAAAGAGAGTAGCAATTTCCTTACTTTATGTATTCTAGGTGATGAGATATGTGATCTCCAAATTCCGAGCTAAGACTTACTTGTATCTTAACCTTAACAGAAATCAGACTTCAATTTTTTTTTTAAATATTTAGATGCAACCGTATCACATACCTTCGCGATTATTCCTTACCTTTAATGTCTTCCATCTTGCTCAGCTAAAATCTATCATCTCTTATCTTCCGCTTCCAAAGCTTAGCTATCTTGCTTATACTGTATGGGAATCACACAGCTGTACAGCTGTATCAGGCGTGAACCGACGATAATGGCCTCGACCTTCGCACGCCACTGCTCTCACTGCTCGCTCTGATGAGATGATGCTGCAAAACAGAGATGTTTTCAGTTTGTTGTAGGTAAACATTCGAATGCACGTGTGTTTCGCTCTTGGAAAGAACTGCCACTGCAGTTCTGCCCTCTCACGAGATTACCATAAAGAAAAAATATCTATTTTTATATAATCGCTTATTTTAATTCAACTTCTCACGGTTCAACAACAAATCCACATTTTAACTAAATTGAATCACAAATCAACACAGTTTCCCTTGACGATGGGACAAACGCATAACACATGAAACTTATCAACCGGCATACATTTTCGTTTAGCACCACTAACTCAGCTGGTTGTCACTACACGAACTTTCTTTTTCTTCTAGAACTCGTAACCGGCTGCCAACGTGGGATATTTCAATGTAGGCGAAACTATTAACACCTCTACCGTATCGATTGCCAGTAAACAACTCTATTTCGCAATTATTAATTTCAAATCAAATCACTGCCAACTGTGGACGTTCTCTTCCTGTTTTAAAATAAAAAGCAAATCCCTCAAATCAACCCACGTCAGCTACCGTATTCGCTGCTTCGAAGACCTGAAGAAGAAGTCAGCAGAATGCATCACAACCACAAAACCGCAAATCGCACAAACCCGCACTTATCGCAGAGTGAATTCGACTAGCACACACTTTGTTCACTTCAATTACATCCTCGTTCGATCGAGCACAAAGAATATGATTCAACGCACGGAAAATTCTCAAAATGTACTTATAAAGCAGCAATAATATTTTCTTTTAGCTCTCACCACCTACTCTCGTATACCAGAAAGGGAAGTACGACCTGGCTTATCCACACATCTCGATGGAATGATGCTTGTGGTCGACTCGGTGACTAGAAGTTCACTGGCGGCGACGAGAAAAAGATGTGACTGGCTGGCTGGCACGTCACAAACAGCTGAGCAGCTCTTCGGGATCCACATTAGTTAGGTACGCGTTGTTTGAGGTGAAACATTCGGAGAGATCGGCTCTCTGGCAGTGTGAATCCAGCGCGGGTCGAGTTTCTCTCAACGTGAATCGCGCGAGATACCGTGACTCGTGAGATGATTACAAATGATGCGCGGTCTCACTTCTAGAAGCCGGCCGACCGTTTTTTAAGAGAAGAGGATAATAAAAGAAAAGATAACAAAACAAACAAAGGTGAACTTACCTTTGCATATGAAAACCAAACAACAATCTCTTATCTTCTTTGTGAAACATGGCTCTCTTCCGAAATCAATCTTCCGATTCATGATTTCAATATAATTCGTCTTGATCGTGAGGATTCGCGTGGAGGGGGAGTACTTTTGGGGATCAAAAAGTGCTACTCCTTCTATAGAGTGAATTTTCCTCCTATTCCAGGTATTGA
Organism: Aedes japonicus; assembly: GCA_034211315.2. Taxonomy (NCBI): domain Eukaryota; kingdom Metazoa; phylum Arthropoda; class Insecta; order Diptera; family Culicidae; genus Aedes; species Aedes japonicus. The sequence goes on from JASCZW010004819.1 coordinate 14,186, forward strand.
AGTTGTCGCATGTCAGGCTGTTATTAAAAATAAAAGCCTTTGCATTGCTTCTGTGTATATTCCTCCTAGAGCCTCGATAAACCGAAAACAACTTTCAGATATTTGTTCGGTCCTTCCTTCTCCACGGTTGGTCATGGGAGATTTTAACTCTCACGGTACAGGCTGGGGAGAACTGTTCGATGACAACCGGTCTTCCCTGATATGCTGACCTCTGTGACAACTTCAATATGACAGTTCTTAACAATGGAGAAGTAACACCGTTTGGCTGGTACATCCTCAGTTGGCAGTAGATTAGACCTCACACTTTGTTCGAATTCATTATCGTTGGATTGCACATGGAATGTGATTCAAGATCCCCACGGTAGTGATCACTTGCCCATAAAATTTCGGTTGCCACCGGGTTCAATCCGTCGAAATCTGTCAACGTCGCGTATGATCTTACCCGTCACATCGATTGGACAAAGTTTAGGACAGCAGTAGATGAAGCCGTAACGACGGTAGAAAGGCTTTCACCGCTGGAAGAGTATAATTTCCTCTCCAACCTGATCTTGGACAGCGCGCTTCAAGCTCAAACTCGACCAGTTCCAGGGACGTCATCTCGCAGGAAACCTCCTTCTCCATGGTGGGATCAGCAATGCGCCGAGGTTTACCGTAAAAAGTCCGACGCGTTTAAAGTTTTCCGTAGACGTGGAACACCTGAGCACTTCAGAAGTATACACGGCTCTCGAACGCGAACTTAAGAGCCTCATCAAGGCCAAGAAACGCGGTTACTGGCGAACATTCGTGAACGGGCTATCGCGCGAAACGTCGATGAGTACTCTTTGGAACACGGCGCGAAGGTTGCGTAACCGAACTACGAACAACGAGAGCGAGGAGTACTCGGACCAATGGATCCTCAAATTTGCGCTAAAAGTTTGTCCAGATTCTGTGCCGGCACAGATCATTGCTCGCGAAACCACGAATTCGATAGATGAGATCAGCCAACCCTTTCAATGGTAGAACTCTCTCGCACTCCTATCGTTGTGGCAATACGGCTCCAGGCGCTGATGGAGATCAAGTTCAACTTGCTTAAGAACCTCCCAGACGTCGCTAAGAGGCGCATGTTGAACTTGTTTAATCAGTTTCTGGAACTCAACATTGTACCGGATGATTGGAGACGGGTGAGAGTTATTGCCATTCAAAAACCTGGTAAGCCCGCGTCCGACCACAACTCCTATCGACCCATCAGCGATGTTATCTTGTATTCGAAAGTTGTTGGAGAAAATGATCCTTTCCGTCTGGACAAATGGGTTGGAGACGAACAACCTGCTTTCAGATACTCAATATGGTTTCCGTAGGGGTAAGGAACGAACGACTGTCTCAGCGTTGCTTTCCACGGATATTCAGTTAGCTTTTGCTAAAAAGAGCAAATGGCTTCTGTATTCTTGGATATCAAGGGGCTTTTGATTCAGTATCTGTTGAAGTTCTTTCAGATAAACTCCACGCTTGTGGCTTTTCACCATTAATGAATAATTTTTGTACAATTTGCTGTCAGAGAAACATATGAGCTATTCTCATGGAACCTCTACAGCTTCACGATTTAGCTACATGGGTCTCTCCAGGGATCATGTTTAAGCCCCTTTGTATAATTTTTATGTCAAAGACATTGACGGTTGTCTAGGTGACAACTGTACGTTGAGACAACTTGCAGATGACGGCGTAGTGTTCTGTCACGGGACCCAATGGGAGTCGATCTGCAAGGACCCTTACAGGATACCTTGGACAATTTGTCTACTTGGGCTCTAGAGCTAGGGATCGAATTCTCTACGGAGAAAACTGAGTTGGTAGTTTTTTCTAGGAAGCATAACCCTGCACAACCGAAGCTTCAAATTTGGGGTAAACCGATAACTCATTCTTATGTCATTTTAAATATCTTGGGGTCTGGTTCGATTCTAAAGTGCACCTGGAGATCCCATATTGAGTATGTGAAGCGAAAGTGCCAGCCAAGGATCAACTTTCTCTGCACAATTACCGGGACCTGGTGGGGAGCTCATCCACAAAGATCTTCTAACGTTGTACCGGACAACGATTTTGTCGGTTATGGAATACGGTAGTTTTTGTTTTCAGTCAGCGGCTCGGTCGCACTTCATTAAACTGGAACGTATTCAGTATCGGTGTCTTCGTATCGCGTTAGGTTGCATGCACTCGACTCACACCATGAGTCTTGAAGTGCTGGCTGGCATGTTGCCACTCTCGGATCGGTTTACAGAATTATCTCTCCGGCCCTCTCACCAGGTGTGAGGTTATGAACCCTCAGGGTAATCGAACATTTTGGAAGCTCCTTGAGTTAAACCCTCAAACCCGCTTCATGACCTTGTACCATTTGTATATAACACAGGATGTCAGCCCTTCACCGAACATTTCCAATCGTGTTTGCTTCTCCGACTTCGATAATTCGGTTCATTTTGATTTATCTATGAAGCAGGAGCTCGTGGAATCCCAGAGCATCATCGTCCTATGATTGCTCCGGTGATATTTGCTGCAAAGTTTGGCCTAGTTGATTCCACTAAAACGTTTTTCACTGACGGGTCTTTGATAGAGGACTCCGCTGGCTTTGGAATATTTAATGAAATTTATAGCGCCAACCGTAAACTTCAAGCCCCTTGTTCCGTGTATGTCGCTGAATTAGCGGCAATACATTTTACGCTAGAAATTTTTGCCTCATTACCACCGGATCAGTACTTCATTTTCACGGATAGTCACAGTTCTATAGAGACTATTCGCTCCTTGAGGCCGGTAAGCACTCCTCGTATTTTCTCATGAAAATACAGGAGCTTCTAAGTGCTTTATCTTCGCGTTATTTTATCATCACCTTTGTATGGGTCCCTTCTCATTGTTCAATTCCGGGCAATGAGAAAGCGGACTCGCTTGCAAAGGTGGGCGCTATGGAAGGCGATATTTATGATCGACAAATCGCCTTCAACGAATTTTTTACTATTTTTCGTCAACAGTCACTCGTCAGCTGGCAGCATAAATGGAGTAAAGGAGATTTGGGGCGATGGCAACATTCTATCATCCCAAAGGTGTCGAAGAAATCTTGGTTTAGGGGGATGGATGTGGGTCGAGACTTCATTCGTGTCATGTCTCGCCTCATGTCCAATCATTATTCTTTGAACGCTCATTTATACCGGGTTGGGCTGAGCGACAGCAATCTCTGTGAGTGTGGACAAGGCTATCAGGACGCAGATCACGTTATTTGGTCTTGTTATGGGCATCGTGAGGTCAGATCGGGGCTTTATGATTCCCTTCGGGCTCGAGGTAGACAACCCAATGTGCCAATTCGAGATATTTTGGCTGTACGTGATTTGGAGTACATGAAACTCATTTATGTGTTTTTGACTAACATTAGCATTAGATTGTAGTTAGTTTAACATGTATGTTTAGTATAAGTTTTTTTTTTCAGTGTTCGTGTGTTTTTTTTTCTCTTTCAAAAATGTTCGAATAAAAAGAAAACCAAAAGTTGTGTAGTTATAAGTGTTTCAATAATTTAGAATTTAGATTTAATGTGTTATGTAAATATACTTTAAATTCCCACCCTCTTTCCCATCCGTAATTTGTAATTCCTATTAACCTCGAGACGGCCGCGAGTAATCGGCTCTATCCTCCTAACTTTAGTTTTAAGATAAATGATGTATAAAAGTATGAAAATTTGGCTCTGTAAAGTTTATTCGATTGAGCCTGTACAAATAAATGATTATTTAAAAAAAAAACAATCTCTTACCAAATGAAAATCATTTCATAAAAAATGGATTTCAAGCAAAACAATGCATTAGGTCCTAAGTACATTGAGAGACTCTCTTTGTCGACTACATTTCAATAAAATTTCAAATAGGTAAGGGACCCTTTTCCGAGGTGAATGCTCTCCTCAAACGTTCAGGTTTGCAGCATGATGCTTCTTCTATTCAAGCATTATGCTGCAAAAAAAATCAGCATCGTGTACCCCGCACACTAACTTTTGTGCACTAAAGTATATGCATATGGTGTATAAATTATTGATAATATTCCATAAAAAAAATTGCCGAAGATCCATTAAAGGATGACTAATAGATTAGCATAGAGTCACCTAGTTGAGCTTATCCACTTTCGCCAAAGAGGTTTTGTGTCGTAGACCGGCTAAGAACCTTCATAGACAATAAAGAAATACTAAATTTGGCAAGTTTGAACATTATACATGTATGTTTAGTGTTTCATATTAGCAATATAAAGCAGTTATAGAATATAAAAAGAATAGAAAGAAAACAAATACAATTTACCTCAATTAGAGATTGCTATACCATTTGGAATCCAAATTCTCACATCTTGCCATTGAAATGTCGTTATTTAACCGCATGTCCATTCGTCTACTTGTAGCCGAACTGGTTGGGCTTCAAATCTCTGGGATATTTAAAAAATCGTTATTAATTAGATTAGATTATGTTCAAAATACAAGACTAACGTTTGCATTTAAAAAAATCGACTGTTTTTGGATAGTGATAAAAAAAAGCTAAGACAGATAATTGCTTTTGATAAATTTCCTATAGAAGGTAATTATTTAAGCTTACTTGCTGAAAAATTCTACGCCCTTGCAAGCTCCCTTCCAGCAGTTAACTGGAACATTCGCCATGGCGACCGAAACATGCGTGTAGGCATGTTTTTGAGTTCTTTCTTCGTTCTATTTATCAGTTCCTCCTCAGTTTTCGAGACAAAATTGTTGGAGTAGATCTTACGCTTCAGTTGTCCCAGAATCTCGATGGGACGCAGCTGGGGGACGTTGGGCGGGTTCGCTGACACATCAATATTCAGCCGTTCCATCTTCTCCGAGCGCACGCAGCGATGTTGCCACTTTTCCCTCGGTCTTCCTCTTCAGCACCCTTTGGAGCTTCTTGTCGCTCAGAGTCGTCCGCCGTCCCGAACCGGGCTTTCTTTCGATGCTCTGATTGTTGTCTAATAGTGCCAAGATGTTGTAGATGCCGGAACGGGCGTATCCGGCGTTCACAAAGTGTCACACGATGTCAGTTTTCGACGCGGCGGGGTACCGTTCTTTGAACGCGCACACTTCTGAACGGAGTTGCTTCACTGATTTTGCCATCACGGTTAGAGCTAACAAATATTGCCTACTGACCCATGGGTTGCTATGATTGTTGCTGCATAGGTAGTTTTGTCAGTGCGGGTGACGGTAAACCCATCAAAAATCATCAGTAATATCGGAAGAAGAGACCTTTATCAGGACAGTTTTTCTTACATTTCTCAGGGTGTCCCTACAAAATAAAACAATTTTTTTGCCTTCACTTTTTTATTTCAAATTTTCCAACAAAGTTGTCTTCAGGTGAATTTTAGAACATAATAAGATGTAACTTTTGACCTGTAAATCTTGCCGATATATTTTACCGTTAGCGAGTTATTTCTTATTAAACTACGCACTACTCAAACGTGTTCTACTCAATAATAACAAAAACTACCAATCTCCAGTTTTCAGATATATTATACAACAATAAAAATTCAAATAGTTTTTCTGTCTGCCCCAACTAGAGGGATCAACATTTGAAAAAGGCCTATTTTTATAAAAACCATAATAACTTTTGTTTGACATACGATAGCAACGATTTCAGTACACCAAAAGTTCTGTCTATTATTGTTCTAGAATCAATACTACGATAACTTTGTTCAGAAAATTTAAATAAAAAAATTAGAGCAAAATAACTCATTTTTGAAGGGACACCCTATGCTACGAAGCAAACATTGCTCTTATTCGGTCATTTCAAAAGCTAGAGAAAAAAAAATTTCAATCAACATTGCTTAACTTTTCTGAAGAATATATGCCTTTTAAAAAAGTTAGATTGTCAATTTCTCTGAAAACAAGGACAACCATGGTTTTCATTCATACAAAAAGAAGGGCCTCATTATAAGAAATAACTTTGTACACTCTAAGAAAAAAGTACCCAGCGGAGTAGTTAAGTGTGGGAAGCCAACTTTGGGTATAATCATGTTTGCCTACCGTTGGGTTCAAATAACTTAGTTTTGGGTAAAATTTTACCCAAAAGTAAGTAACTTGTACCCATCGGTAGGTGAACACGATTATTCCCAAAGTTGGCTTCCCACACTTTACTGCTCCGCTGGGTACTTTTTTCTTAATGTGTAGAAGACAATTTTGCTCCAAAACTTCAAACTCAGGCTGAAACTGTATCTTTCCAGCTAAATTCGCATTCAGAACCACTGTGCATATTGTACTCGAGCAGCATTGGGGTCTTTCAGGATCATGTGTTTGCCATAGCGTTGTGCCAGCTCGTGGTTAATATGTCACCTCCATATGCCGTTTTCACATACACTGCCAAAGATGACCCTAATCATACGTCGTTTAAAAGCTACAAGTTCTTGCCAGTGTACCAGTCTTATCAGTGTTTATACATAGTTCACTTAGTATGAGAGTGAAGTGAACCAGACCTCAGGTTTTGTGTTGTCCACAGTAAGCACGACTTCCAGCAATAATGCGTCTACGAGTTCCTCTACGGCAGTTGTTATCCGACGCACCAATGATCAGAGATACACAAATTCATTCACCACCTTCAACTCTTCTCCGACAGTAGTGACTTGGGTTGGATTACTTTGTCAATGGTATCAAGTTATTAAATTCTGTTATCATAAATACTAATAAGTTAAGTAGGAAGGATGCAAGGGGTGAGTCGCAAAGAACAGTGTGCCAGGCGTAGTAGAAAATCTGACACCATAACGGAACATGTGTGGCACTCTGTGGCACACTTTTGACATTTGTACTTGTCAAAGATATAACCTGGCAACCTTGGATAATTGGCATTATAAATTGTCGGGTGTTGTTTTAATTTGTTTGTTTTGTCACGAAACAGAAATAAGTATTAGAAGAAAATTCATCATCAGTGAACATTTGAGCTTCCTGTTTGTTGAGGCAAAAGATTGAGTGGAACAATGGATGAGGTAAGTGATCAAATTAATAAGTCGTGACATGATACCACTACAAAGCTTTAATTAAAGGCACATTTTTGGAGCAAATTGGAGGCGGAATATCTTCACATCTATATCAGCAACAGAGCTCGAAAAAAATTACACCCGTCGTGAATGATGAGTAAAAAAAATATTCAGTAGGTACAATTTTCGCTCCCTTCATTTCGTTCTATCAGTCACGCAATATATTCGTGTTTACTATTTTGCTATGCTCAGTCATTCCGTAGTCCTTGTGTTCCACACAACTCATTCACACCACAGCAAAGCACACGGCTATTCAAGCCTCAAGAGATTTTGGTTGCTTGACTGAATGTTCTGGTAACCAGTCATTCATTTTCGCGTTCGTGAGTGATTTTTTTGTTTGCCACAGGATTTCAAGTATTCCCAAACATGGCTGAAGGCAAAGGAAGTCAAAAGGCCAAATGGCTGAAATCGCTACAGAGTTTGTGGGGCATTTGTTCGAGAAAAGGCATTTGCAGGATCGATTCAAGAAGTTTTGATTTTTTTTCACTTCATTGATTCTCCAAATGAATGACTCTTCTTTCGTCTTCACTGCTTTCTGTAACGAATGAATGATCAAAGTAAAGCAACACAAAACAAGTTGACTCATCTTGCACAAGAGATTCATGAAGGCAAATTTGTGTTTACTTCATGTTCGCTAGGAACAGTGCGTGATGACTAATATTTTAACTCAGTCAGGGTGCAATTTGAGAATTGAATATGATATTTTTAAGCTCTGATCGAGACTAACGGAACGTACTGAATTACATAATCCAAAATGCAGCCCATAAAGAGCATAAAAAAATTGGCATTCTTTGGCATCGCAGTGGGATGGAAAAGATTCTAAAAAATTTAAAGTTAAACTCATTTTTCTTTTTTTTTGATTAGGTTATATTTTCTAGCTGAATTGCAGTGGTATCAAAAAACTTTTTATGAACTTTGAAGGCATGCAATTAAAAGTTCACCTAATCATTAGTAGTAAACTTATAGGTTCGATTAATTACTTAAAAAGTAAGCTGAACAGCATTCTATTCATGTTCTTGTGATAAGCTGATTAGGCCAATAAAATTCCTTTTAAACGAGCTTTTGGTTGCTTGCGAATAGTTGTTGCTTAATTCAACTGCATTTAGCTTTATTTTATGCGAATTGTGAGAGAAATAACGAAGAAGAGAACTTTATTTTGGAGCTGAAAATTGCCATTCTCAGACATCTGACATAAAGGAAGGTCCAAAACGAAGGACTTTCCACCGTACTTCCAAGTTATTCAACAGCATTGGAACACACTGTTTCTTCCGCCCTTAGAGTCTTGCATAGGTGTGACTTCGAACACCGGGACATTCTGGCCGCTTCCCGTTGACTTACCTCATCCGGTTGTGCAGCGAGTCGAGCGCCTTCTGATACATTACATTGTAATGGTTTTAATAAGTTCATCATAGCATGCTGTGCGTTCTGCTGTCATCTTTCGTTTGTTTACTTGTTTAAATTCTTCGTTTTCAAAATGGCGCGCATTGGAAAAGACGTAAAAATTAAGGTTTTGGACACATGGCTACGTGAAAAGGGTGTAACAATGCGACAACTGGCGAAGCGCTTTGGAATTCATCACGATAGAGTAAAATTCATCATAACCAAGTTTGGGGAACACTGTTCTTTGCATGAACTGACAGTAAGAGGCAGTAAACCCGGATCTTCCAACTCTAAACTGGATCAGAAAGTGATGGCTCTGATTCGGAAGCACAAATCAATGTCGATACGTGATTTGGCCAATAAAGTGGGAACCAGAGTCGGAATGATTCCATGTATCATGAAACGGAACAACCTTCGGATCTACAAGAAGCAGAAAATTGCAAAACCAGAAGTGCAGAACAGAAGCAACGAGCAGAGGGTCCGGATTCGCGAGTTTTGCAGCGACCGGATGCATTTTGATGGACGACGAGATCTATATCAAGAGGACTCAAAAATCCTTCCAGGTTCACAATAGTATACTGCCGTCGTAGAAGAGAATCTTAGCAATGCAGACAACAATTTCGATTCAGGTGGAGAAGTTTGGTCGGAAAGTGTTGGTACGGCAAGTAATATGTTCCTGCGTTATGAAGTCTATCATTTTTTTACGCTACCGTTCAATGATGGTTTGAAAGAAATATATGTGATTATCGATACAGTCCTTATCATGGCAGATTATATCATGTAATGTAGGTTGTAGCGCAGACAGACGTTCGACTTCATCTCATATACCTGTGTAAAAACATGGCTTCCCTAAAGATATCAAGTTGCAATAATCTAACAGATGGCGCCAGAGATTTGTTTTGATTGGTAAGGGGAAAATGAGTGGCCAATCAAACTGTCATATTAAATGTAGCAATAAGTTGACTAAGCGGCGGTACTGTGCAAGATGATTTCGACGTAATTATATGCAATTTTACACAACAAATTTGAATTATTTCAGTCGAGCTTGAACGTCTGTCTGCGGTTGTAGTGTGAAAGGGTTATAAAAGTATTTCTAATAAGAGTTATTACGAATAATATTAAGGTTAACTTCTTACATTCTTTTAATGCTGTTTTATAATGTGGCAATGCCGAAGCCTTTTTTTTATATGCCATGATGTTGTAACTCTAAGTCAGGGAGGGTCTAAAAAATGATAATATTTCGCTTTGTATCCGGAAGCAGAGCTCGATTTATTGCACAGTGCTGCGGAAATTAAATACTCACTCAACTTTCGATCCTTTTCAGCGGCGGGTTAGGGGTGGAGCAGCCTCTCATCGCAGAATTATGGGATGAGCAGAATTCATTTTCTTCTATTGAAAATGAGTTTTTCTATATGTCATCGTCAAAAGCCTATAATCTATGATCTTTTTTCACCATTTCGTCAAACGACCACTATGTCAAATGATCATTATGTATAATGGATATTATAGCAAATGAAACATCTCGCTTGAGAAAAAATTGCCAATGTCAGTGATAACCTAACAGTAAATTTCTACGCATAAACTGACCTAAAGGGTGTCCACGATGAAATTGCCACACTATGAAATTGCTCTAACTTTTTAACCGTTGGGTAGAATTTAATGAAAATTTGGGTGGATTTAGTTCATAGTGCATTATTTACATCCTGCAAGTTTTAAAGTGATTCTACTTTGCAAGTTTTAACTGTGATCTAAACTCGCGGAAATGGAGTCGAAAGAACAGCTCGTGCGTGATAAAATCTTGCGCATTCATCACGAGAACGAGGATCTCTCGCATCGTTCCATCGCTAAAACGTTGGGAATCGCGAATTCCACGGTGTCGCGAGTGATTAAGCGGTTCAAGGAACGGTTGACCACCGATCGGAAGCCCAGAAGTGAAGGAAAAAGTATTCCGTACAACACCAAAAATCACAACCGCGTAGTTGGGACCTTCAACCGAAATCCGAACGCCTCCGTTCGGGATGTGGCTAAAGCTGCACCTAAGCCGAAGTTTTGTCCAGAAGGCCAAAACTAAGGCTGGGCTTCGAACGTTCAAAGGTACAAAAGGCCCCTAATCGCGACGAGAAGCAGAACAAGTCCGCCAAAACGCCGTGTTGACGCAGCTGTGCTGACAAAAGTTGAATGCTGCATCATGGACGACGAAACATATGTGAAGGCCGACTTCAAACAGATCCCCGGCAACCTGTTTTCACGGCCAAGGATAAGCCAAGGAGCATGTCCGCACTGAGAAGATGTCCAAATTTGCGAAGAAATTCCTGGTTTGGCAAGCCATCTGCACGTGCGGGAAGCGGAGTGCACCTTTCGTGATCCAGGACACGATGAACGGACAGGTGTACATAAAAGAGTGCCTCCAGAAGCGGCTGGTTCCTCTCCTGAAGGCCCACAACGTCCCAACAATCTTCTGGCCGGATTTGGCCTCATGCCACTACTCCAAGGACGTGCTGAAGTGGTATGCGGACAATAAGGTCAATTTCGTGCCGAAAATGTTCAACCCTCCCAACACTCCGGAGCTCCGCCCCATCGAGAAGTACTGGGCGATTATGAAGCAGCACCTTCTTAAACGACCTAAGGTAGTGAAGACAGTCGAGGAACTGACGAAAGTATGGGTTTACATGCATAAAACGGTTGATTCACAGGTTGTGCAGAATCTTATGGCCGGGGTTAAGGCCAAGGTGCGGGCATTTGCGTATGGACTGTAAATAAAATACGAGTATAATGGTAAAATGAAGTTTAATAGTTATTTCTCAATCCCTGAAAATTTGATGTCATTCGGATGAAAACTCGAATTTTGCGAATCAATTTTGTGTGTGGCAATTTCATCGTGGACACCCTTTAAACAAGGATTTCTTTCAAACAAGAAAACTACTCGACCTAATCACTATTTATTTATATTTGAATTCAAATGTTTTCTAATATCATTCCGGATTATTTACAACACTTTCTTTTCTAAACAGTATATTTTAGTCTGCAACAGCTTGGACAATCATGTTAAATGAAACAGAATTTCTCTTCCTAGCGTAGTTTAGCACCTCGCAGTGTACGTAAGCAAGTCAAGCAATGTACCATTAGTAATCCCCTTTAACACAATTGTAACGCATTCTTTGGCCTAAAATATTTACAATTCCATCCCACTCTGCAGGAGTTTATCTTAATCCTAATCCTTACAGGCCCCAAAACAATCGCAATAAATACTGAGAAAATCGAACGCACTCACTAGCCCATGAAAGTAGGATCGACCCAATTATCATAATTTTTTTTTCCTAATTCGGATACCTAACAGACAAAATTATATACACAGTAGAACTAATGTTTCAACAAACGAAAAACTTCCTTCCTCTTTGAAAGCGAATAGTTAACGGGTTTGGGAAAACGGTTAAATGCATTCTACCGGAAAATTCTAGCTCGAGCACACTGGCAACTAACGGGCACCTTCTTGACCTCGGAGAAGATTAGTAAGCGCTTACTGGCAAACGAACTGTAGTGTGTATTTACAATCGGACTAACTCTCTACTCTGGCCGGATGAGAGCAGAGTTGCATTAGGCGCGTTGGCACAATGGAACAAGTTTCATTGTTTTGTTTTTTTTTTAATTTGCGTGTGTAGGTTGGTAGTAGTTATGTGTTAGTTGGCAACTCTATGAATATGTATACTACCGAATGCTACGCGGTCCCCTGTTAGTGCCTAGTACTACAGGTGTGTCTGTAAGAAGAGAAAAGATAAGGTGAGTAAAATAATGCACAGTTGTGGGAGGATTTTTTTTTCAGAAAAAGAAACGATAGCTATGAAGTTATGTCAACGGGAACGGACAAAAACAAAACAGAAAGAAGTTATAAAAGAGGTTAGGAGGTGTGATTTAGTCTTCTAGGGAAGCACTCGCGAGTGGGAATAAAACGATCAAACGGAGACCAGTTGGTTTCGATTTGCGGTTTAATGTTGATTTCTTTTCCTTTATTTTGGTAGTTTTACAACCACGTGATACATTGAGATGTATGATATTTGGATTTTGTTTTGTTTTGTTTAAATTGGTTTTCGACGATTTCGCGTTTGGTTTTTTTTTGTGTGTGTAATATGCTGTTATTTTGATTACAATGTCTCGTAGTATAGATTGTTCTACATCGTCATCCATAATATAGCGAACACCGAGAACGGAAAGAAGCTCTTAAAATTCGAAGAACGCAAAATTTGCGCTTCAGAAACAATGTTTTCATCGGTTAATATCATTTATTGCTTGTGATGCGTACGGAATGGGAGTGATCAAACCCATAAACTTCGAGTGAACGTGTAGAGATGTTTTTATGACAGTTATTGCATCTGATTATGTGATCTTAATATTCTCTAGAATTCCCGATTTTTTTTCTTTTCTTTTTTGTGGGTGTTTGCGTTGAGGTTTCAATTTATTTGGAGTACGCCTAACTATCTATTCGAATGAGAATTTGATTTTATCCGTTGCTCACTCGTGTTACGCGGCCTTCTTGCTCTTATGAGTATCACTGGCGTCCGTACATCAACGTTGGCTACACAATAGAATATTGAAGCAAATAAATTCGAAAATAACGACTTTTTCCTCAAAACTTCACAGTGAAGAGTTTCTGTTAATCGGTATATTTTTCTTCTTTTTCCTTTTATGAGGACATTTGCTATTCCATTTTAGTTTCATACGTTTGTGTTTTGCTTTTTTACATTTTGTTTTTGCTTTACACGAGTTCGTTATTTCTTTGTTCAGTGTATTCCATAACTAAATTACATTATTGTATCGGGTTTTGGTTTTCATTTTGTAAATATTTCCCTTATCTACTACTATACTGCAAAGCGTTTTATCTTTTTGCTCTTTTTTTTAAATTATTTAAATTATTGTTGTTTTGTTTTTTCGTAGTTGTTGTTTCGCTACCGAATGATTTCCATTTCTGTTTTCGTGCTTTTCGGTCTGGCCAGCATAACATGTTTTCTCGGCATTTAACATTTCTGGAAGAGTACCTTCTAGCGCAGCATGCTTTGAACCTTTTTTTCGATCATCATTGCTTTGGCTCCGTTTTTTCTTTTGCTACTCTCTTGTGTGCGACTGCGACAACGGGATGCTCAGAACTATGAAGCAGATTGTTCGATACGCTGACTAAATCAAGCTGTTCTGGGAAAAATTTGTTTTACCAAAACAGGCAGAGTATTTTTTCTGCTTCTTCTGCTGCTGTTACTTTTTAATATTTAGGTTTTTTTTGGGCAAATATTTAAAAATAAATCTGATTTTACGTGCTATGGATTCCTTTTGTATTCTGTTAGAAAGCATCATGAATATAATTAAATCGCAGATTAATTGCAGAAGATCAAAGAAATATACAAGAGATAAGAAAAATGGTATTTATTAAGGATTTTTTAAAGTTTAGCCTTTTAAATAGGCCGGCAAACGAGTCTAACTATTTTTTTTTGTCAGTGTCAGCAACTCCGCTGATGATTCCTCAGCTTTTCACCTTAACTAATTCTTGAATTCTAGACAAAATCGTGCTGGTCGAAAGTAACAATCGTAAACAATGACTTCAAACGTAAATTTCCTTGAAATGTCAAGTTTCTAACATGTAAAGGGTGTATTCGATAAAAATGGCACACAGAAAATCTTCTATAACTTTTGTATCGTATGAGTGAAATACCTAGAAATTTGAGCAGATCTTATCCACAGTGTATTATTTACATCTGCCAAGTTTCATAATTATACATTCAGTAGTTCCAGTCATGTCATCGAAACAAGAAATTGTCCGTGAGAAAATTTTGTGCACTCACAATCAAAATCCAGGGGCGTCCCACCGGTGTATTGCTAAAAGGCTTGGAATTGCAAGTACAACTGCGTCTCGTGTAATAAGAACCTTCAAGGAGCGTCTGAGTGTCCAAAGGAAGGAAGGGAGTGGTCGTAAAAGTGGTCCAATGGACAGTAAAATGGCCAGGAAAGTCGTACAACAATTCAAGAACCGTCCAAACATGTCAATTCGAGATGTCGCTAAAAAGTCTAAGGTGTCAGTCGGTTTTGTGCAGAAAACCATGAAGCGTGCTGGGATACATGTTTACAAAGTGCAAAAAGCCCCAAACCGGAATGAAAAACAAAACATCACTGCGAAAACCCGCGCCCGGAAACTTTACACGAAGCTGCTCACCAAATCCGGTTGCATCGTGATGGATGACGAAACATACGTCAAGGCCGACTTCCGTCAACTTCCTGGGCAAGAATATTTCGTTGCCAAGTCGAATTTCGATGTTCCGGAGGATGTTCGAGAGAAGAAACTATCGAAATTTGCAAAGAAGTTTCTAATCTGGCAGGCGATTTGCGGATGTGGTGAAATAAGTGCTCCCTTCATCACTTCCGGAACAATAAACGGTGCGATTTACACGGAAGAGTGCCTTAAGAAGCGTCTCTTGCCATTCATTAAGAAGCACAAAGGATCAACTCTGTTTTGGCCTGATCTAGCATCCTGCCACTACGCTCGAAACGTATTGGAGTGGTACCGAGCCAACGGAGTCAATTTTGTGCCAAAGGATATGAACCCACCAAATTCACCGGAACTTCGTCCAATTGAAAAATTCTGGGCAATTATGAAAACGGAACTTCACAAACATCCCAAAACTATAAAAACAGAGCTAGAATTGAAGAAAATTTGGGTAAAAACAACAAAAACACTGGGAAAATCGGTTGTACAAAATTTGATGGGTGGAGTGAAAAGGAAGGTGCGGGCATTCGGGATGGGAGACGAAATTGAATAAAACAAATGTTGTAAATCAAAACTCATTAGTAGTTCTTCATTCCCTGAAAATTTCAAGAAAATCCGATAATCAGTTTAATTTTGATGAATATATATGTGTGTGCCATTTTTATCGAATACACCCTTTATATCCACTACCGACGGGAAGGTAATAATTCCCTGTATCTGTTTTGTTTGTGGGAGCAAGCATATCCCAGAAAAGTATTCTAGATGCCATTGTTTACAAATGTTAATTTAGACCTTTTGACTATTTTGTCAAGAATTATTCGAACTCAACTACTTTGAAAAAAACTACAAGGGTAACCCAATGAGGTCGCAAAGGTGACTACGAAGTAATGTGTAATGAAAGTTAATGCTATTAAATACCATTTATTTGAACAGAGGCGACACTGAGCGATTGGAACAAGTGATTATCTAGCAAACCCATTCAAAAACCTGATTTGCCCATTTCACAAATTTCTCCGAAAATGTCGAAAACATCACAGCTTCGACACACGAACGATATTCCTCGCGACCAACCACCCCGAAGCCCACTCCCCAGCACTTCTAAGACATGCCAACTCTTTTTTCCACTGATTTTGATGGTCCTGAAAAGGGCCGTTGTGGATTCAGGGGAACAGCCAACAGCCAACCGGTAGATGTAGTTGTTGTACGTTTCCCTCTTCCGAACGCTTCCGCCGACGGACGCTTCTGCTTCTTGCGGACATCTTTGACAATGGTCTTGTGGGCTTTGCCAATCTCCAGCGACACTGCTTCTTCTGTTGCCTTATCGCTGGTGGAGCTGTTGGTTTTGGGCTTTTCGGAGCCATCATACTGAGATTTCCGGCAGAAACACGACGAAATACGTAAAGAGTGCATTGTGGTCAGACGTCGAATGATGAGGAAGTGAATGTCGGTATTTTCCTGTTATGCCCTATTCAAAGGCTTCCGTAAGCGACCAAAAAGGTTGTTTTTCAGGGTTAATATCATCCGTTCGCGTGGTGAATAGTATCGCTATTTAGAGATTATTTAAGTCGACCTCCAAAATTATCGATTCGCGAATCGGCGACCCGCAAATTTCTATTTTGTCTACTGTTTTCATGTCTACTACCGCATTTGCGCTAGTCAGCCGTGCCCGACCGCGTGTGTTGTTTATCCCCGAACACTGTAGTTTTTCGATACACGGTGGTCGTGTCTACTGATTTTAACAAGAGCTCTGCATCGCTGTCAACCACATATAGATGCACCATACACTCCCGCTTCAGTTTACTCAATTTTTGAGTACAATTGTATGCTAACTCTTTTTCTCTCACGGAAATTTTACTCAATTTTCGTAAAAGGTGGATCTACTCAAAATAACTAAACTTTTTAACGAAAATTGAGTAGCATTTCCGTAAGAGAAAAAGAGATAGCATACAATTGTACTCAAAAATTGAGTAAAAGGATGCGGGGATGAGGGAACTATCCCATGGCTTTGACAGTTTTGGACATCCGACAACTGAAATCGACAAAGATTTTTGATTACGTTCTAACTGACAAACGTAAACAATGGTTTCTTCCTTGAATTATTCGACCTCGGAAACTTGCCTCATTAATCTACCACAGCCATTTTGAAGAACAAGAATCTATCTATTCGACAGAATTGGAATATTTTGTAATACGAGAAATTTAAGGAACAAGCCATTGTTTACGTTTGTCAGTTAGGCCATACTGAAAAATCTTTGTCGAGATATGGCCCATCAAGACAAATTGACCAATTTGTGCTAGTGACATTGGAGAATCCTCGTTGTTGTGGAGTCGTGTCTGATGTTCTCGACGCAGTGATGAAAAATCACCAAGGTTTCTGGTTATGTCCGTCGAGCACAACGCTAATGCAGGATATGCTCTTCCGTAATACTACACGTGCTGCTTATAAGGCTGGTCAGCAACAAGCACTCAACTCCCATAGCGATTCCATGATGAAATTGAAGTCTGAAATCATGGACTAATTAAAGGCAGAGATCCGGACAAATTTCGCAAAGCTGATCAACTCTAGCTCGCGTACTCCGAAATCTTTCAAAACGTATTGGTATCGACCCAAGATTAACTAGAAGTCGGAAGCTGTTCAGCACTATTGCCAATTCAATCCCGAATAAACAATCGCCTTTGTTACTCGAAACAGGCAGTACGCCCTCCCCTTCGATTTCTTCTGTTGCGCCAGCTCAACCAAAGCGATGGCTATATCTGTGGATAGCGAAAAAATCTCAGCCGATAAGATTTGTGCATTAGCAAATAAACGCATTGGTACAGAGAATGTACAAGTCGTTCAGTTGGTGTCTAGAGGTAGAGACGACGTCTCTATAAAAATTGGGATAAGCATGGACATGAAATCAAAAACGCTGTCTACCTCAACATGGCCAAAAGGTATTATTTACCGGGAGTTCTCCGACAACAGAATTAGTGGACATTTTGGGCGCCCACCACCTGCTGTCGCGTACAAAGCTCCAATGAACATCTAAGTGGAAGAGAATGGAGTAAACAATCATAAACTTTGCGTTTCCGTAATCCTTTCCTTGCCATTTCTCTTCATTCGTCGAAGTTAGTCAACTTCTACAATGTTAATACCGGGACGCATCCTTGCCCTAAGGAATCCTCTATTCTTCTCATCGCAGTCGAGTCTCTGCTGCCAGCGACTAGCAGCCGTCCCTGGCCTGCGTTTGAGTAGGAAGCTAGGGTCTTCCGAACTCCAACTCCAGCCAAGTACGCTGTTATCTCGAATATTTCGTGCGCTGATCAATTTGCTGTTTTCAGTCAACCTTCGTTACACCACGTTGAGGCATCTTCTGCAATTTGGATACCGGAAATGCACACTTGCCGCAAGCTCTAAGGAAGCATGCTGCCAATAACTAGTAGCCGCCCCGGTCCCGGGTTTTTTTCGTAGGAAAATAGGATCTTCCGAACTCCGATTCCAGGCAAGAACGCTACTATCTCAAATATTTCGTGAGCTGGTCAATTTGCTGTTTTCAATCAAGCTTCGTTAAGTCATCCTCTACAATTTGGACACCGGAACGCACACTGCTCTAAGAAAGCCTCTATACTTCTCATCGCAGTCGAATCTCTGTTGTCTACGACCAGCAGCCGTTCCGGTCCCACGTTTGAGTAGCAAGAAGACGGGGTCTTCCGAACTCCGATTCCAGGCAAGTACGTTGCAATCTTGAATATTTCGTGCACTGATCAACTCGCCGTTTTCAGTAAACCTTCATCGACCCAAAGTCGCATTAGCTCTGCAAATTGGCGACTGGAACTCGTATCTGCTACCAGACCCACGTTAACGAAACACCACTGCCAGCGATCAGCAGCTGTATAGACCGCTCAAGAAACAACTTCCAATACCGCTAACTGCTCCGGCACCTTCCATCGTATAGCTGGTAGCGATCTCAATGTGCACGGCTTGCAAGTTAACTACCAGGATGTCAGCGGTAGGAACTCTAGTTCAGTCCAATACTTTCTAGCTACCTCGGACTGTTCGTACGACATAATCGTCCTTACTGAGACATGGCTGAATGAGAACACCTTCTCCATAGCTGCTTTCGGTTCGTCCAACAAGGTATTTCGGTGCGACCGAAGAGCCCTAAATAGTCGAAAAGTTTCTTGTGGGGGCGTACGTGATCGCTGTACATTACGGACTTGAATCGCACATCGCCTCGGATCGTACTCGTTTAGCGACGATGATCTCATAAATGTGCACCTCGAGGCAGTTGCACAAATTTCTGTATATGCCTTTCTTAGAGATGTAGTCGTGATAATAGGGGATTTTACCCTCTCCGGTTTCAAATGGCGACGTGAATCCGGCAGCTTCCTTTAACCCGACCCTTCCAAATCGCGCAGCCATGCGGGGTCGATTTTGATGCTTGATGATTGGCGTTGCATCCTTACGCCAGATTAACGACATAGTGAATTAAAATTTACGATCTCTAGACCTATGCTTCGCAAATGCCGACACTTCACCAAGCATCATCTGCACTAGTAAAACAGATGCCTCATCATCCACCACTTCTACTCAACCTCGTGACTAGTGCAACGATCGAACCAGCTATTGTTCCGTTATCCACTTACCATGACTTCTGCAATGCAGATTACGATGGCATTCTCGATGTGCTTAGCAGTATTAATTAGGATGAACCTTCGACACGAACGACGTCGACAACGCCATTACTAATCGACGGACAAGTTCCACAGAAAGTTTCTCCAGCCTCGAAAAAAGTACCATGACAAACAGATTCCCTGCGCACGCTGAAATCGAAAAAGAGGGCGGCTTTACGTAGGTTTTTGAAACATCAGTCGATAGCGTTACGGAACCATTACGTGACGCTCAACCATCGATTCAAGCAGCTGGCTCGACGCTGCTTCTCGGCCAACCAACGCAAACTCCAAAGCAAACTGAAGTATAGTCCTAAAGGAGTTCTGGCGACACATCAATGCGCAACGCACGAAGAACGGTTTACCATCATACATCGCTCGGAACGGGGTTATCTGTAGCATGTTCTCCGACAAGTTTGCAGTTTTTGACCAGTATTTCAACGCCACCCCTTTCGACGATGCAGATATCGTTGCTGCTGCAAACAAGAGGAAGATGTCAATAATTATGGATGGGATTTCAGCTGGTTCATAAGCGGACGTATCTACGGACGTATCTGCACCTCCTTGCTTCACTGGTTCAAAATGAGTTGTCCTTTTCTTTCCCCGCCTTGTCCAGCTGTCCCCAAGGTAGTCTTAAGCCTTTGATTTCCTTTGTATGTTAACGATGTCAACCTGTTGCTGAAATCTCACCGGCTAAGCTTTGCTGACGGTCTCAAAATCTAAATTCACGTGGATTCTCTACGAAACGTTTAACAGTTGCAGGAAGATTTAGACAGTATTAAAAGCGCCGTACTGTTCGTTGGTGAGGTCTATCTTGGAACATGCTTCCCCGGTCTGAAACTCTCATTTCCAAAAGGGCGACGATGAGTCAATTCAACGACATTTCATCCGATACGCTCTTCGTAGACTGCCTTGGAGTCGCTGCCTCATGATTCATTTGGACACTCTTCTAATTCGTCGTGCAACTGCGGCACTCATCGTCGCGGATTTGCTGTATAGTCTGTTTTTAATTTTAATATGTTATATTTATAGCGCTACCATATTTTTTTAATCATTTGGACACCAAAGTAGTCAGTTTATAATTAGTCAAAATTAATAAAAGTCTATGATTCTATTCTCCGTGTTAGAAAACAACCGTTCAGAGGCACGTGATTGGTTGATTCTTGTTTGGACAGCGCTTGTCATTTATCAATTTTACAATAGTAACATGTTTAAAATCAATAGTTTGTCCCTATCGATTGGTGCAAACATTTTGGAAATCTATCGTGATTTGACGGAGTTGATAGCGTTCAAAATCTACCCATATTTCGTGATGCTCAAAATTTTTGCACTGGCATGGCAGCGTGTGCCCCAGTACTGAAAACACAGACGTCCTACGTCAGAATCCTACGTCAAAATACCTACATGTCATTTACTTATCAAACTCATGCATCCCGCGCCCCATGTGTTATCGCAGTCGCACCAAGTTCCATTAGGTTTCCTACGAATAGGCCGTGTTCTAATCTAGTTCACTTTTATTAACAGTCTGCTTTCATTAACAACCTTTCTATTTACATATTCACCTTTTCAACCAACATGATCCCCTTTAAACCTTCCTCTACTGCTAACATGATATCTCTGTACACCAGTCTCTTGCTATATGTAACAACGACGTTCGTCGTCGGTTAGTTCTCTTTTTCAACAGGACGAATCCTACAGTGAGAGATTCTCTCCTCTCTCGTCCTCTTTCGTTAATTACTGCTCCATTATGACAATTTCAGGGGATTCTTCTTACTTAAAGACAACAGTGCTGGCTAGCATATTATGAAAATAGTATAACGAAAAACGCAAAGGCGATGAAACGAAAAGATTCTCTCAATGCTAGATTCGCCCTACTAAAAAAAATCTCTGGAGTTGTTTTGACACGTATTTCCTTGCTAGGGACAGCGGAAGAAAAATGGGCAAACGAAGTGAGATGGATAAGTTCTTTGCTCCGCGAAAGCAAGTAAAATTTCGCTGCATGCTTCCTTATTCTATGCCAACTGGCACATTTAGTGAGTATTCCAAGGTTTAAAATGACTGTAGGAAATTTATGGCAGATCTACTAAAATTGCATAAAATAAACAAGCGCGTTCAGATATGATTCTGACTACGGCAACCTTGATGTTTCTGGCAAAAAATGGTTCCAAATTGTCAAGTTCCAAATGTAATAAACGTAGGGCAATTGTTCCTATATTCATCCTCCTCTGAACCAAGAGAACGAAGAGTAAGTACATTTGTTTCGTTTCTTCATAATATTTGTGAGTAACCTTCCTAAGTTACACATAATGCATTTGCGTCCAAAATGACCAATGACTTTGGACTCAATAATCCAATAATGATCTGATCATTAGTTTGCAATAATCTGAAAGGTATTGGTTCCAAAAATATCATCACAAGATTTTTTTAAATTGGTCCTATTGGAGCACGTGAGTATCTTAAACCGGTTCGGGTAGTAACCTGAAGAGGCGCCTTGAGCCGTTTGACAGCTCAAAATTCATGATTTTTCATCCAGAACTACAAAACTCTATTCCGGATCGCAGCAAGCCGTGCTTTGAAACTGACGTGTTCTGTTTTTGTTGCGTCGTTTTAGCGAGAAAAAATCAAACAATAATTCGTAATTTAATAAAACCAACAATGAAATCATTAAATCTCCACGTGCATTGTGTAAGCCGTAGTTATTACAATCGATTCCCTCTCGAAATGTGTGAGTGTGTGATTATAAGCAGTTTTGTAGAATCTATTGTTCATCACCGATATTTTGCAATTATCATTAATTAAAATTCATGCTGAATAATCCTAGGGTTTTCTGAAATGCACTTTTGTATTCTAAACATTCCATCCCAAATTCTGAAATATTGTCTACACACTTAGAAATTTTTACAGTATTCGGTAATGTTTTACCGAACTTTCAACAGCTGAACGTTCGGTAATCCGATTTACCGAATTTCGGTGAAATTTTACAGTATTCCGGTAAAAACAATAACCGGAACTTGTCAAATTTTACCGAAATCCGTTAAATCGGATTACAGAACTGTTCAGCTGTTAAAAGTTTGGTAAAAAATGACCGAATACTGTAAAATTAGCTAAGTGTGTAAGTATTGTTTAAGTATTGTTTGAGTTTATATTGCCTGAAAAATATTTCCATCAACACGCACAGAACGTAAGTTAAACTAAGTATTTAGGTCTAATATACTCAACTTATGCTCACTGTAAATACCATCAACCACCTCTGAATGCCCATCTCACCCCCACTGCCCCTATGTCTGTGCGCGCTACCATTCCCGTTGATTTGAATTGATTGGTTGATTTTGATTTAATGCATTCCGCGTAGTTATGGAAAGTAATCACCGAGCCGATTTCGATATCTTTCTAATTACAGACCATTGGAGAGAAAGAAGAAAAAAAACTTAAGAACAAACACAATCTGATTGTCTGACTTACGCACATCATACAATAAAACTAAGATCATTCAGCTTCTTCATAAATATAGCATCTCTTCATTTCCAGTCGGGCTCACTCATCTCTTGATCATAGCGTGATCATAGCTCATCTTCTTCTTCGCCGTCGTCCGTCGAGGTGGTTTCGAAACTTTTACGGAAACAATCTTCAATGACTTCCAGCTATATGGCACCGAATGGAAAGTATGGACAGAAATTAAATAAAACAGAAATCAACGTGCGGTGCTGTTACTGACTGTTGTTAGCTGACTGTGACAATTTTAGTATAAGTAAGTATTGCAATCGCGCGTTCTCTCTCTCTTTCTACGCTCCTTCTTTCTTTTATAGTATGAAAGATAAATATAACACAGGAATTACACAACAACGTCGAGTTCCTTTTTTAATATATCTTTGCTATTAACTTGACGAGAAAGGGATTTTACCGGGAGGGTTATGTTTTTGTTTTCTCTTTTTTTTTTCAAACAATGAATATGTTAAAGTTTAATGTGGGTGTAAGTCTTTTAATTTTCCTGGCCTAATGTTTAGATAAACAATCGATTTCTTTTCTCTTCCGCTTTATTTGCTGTTCGAACGATAAATTTTGATTATTCAACAAAGTGTACCTACGATAATACAATATGTATGTAGGATGCTCTATATGTACGCGTGTATATGTATTGGTGTGCCTTATATGCTACGAACCGGAATAATATGATATTTTCGCGAAATGTAGTGTGTCAATTTCATTAATGATGTCGATTTTCATGTCTTTTAGTATCAGTTAGCTATGTGTAATGATAATCGTATGTTTTTTTTTTCAATTTCAATAATATATGTACAATAGGCTAAATGTCGTAAAACTACGTCAACTGGGTTGCATTGGTTTGCTTATTGAGATTTTGTTTGTTGGTTTGTTTGTAACGTTGATTATTTTTTTCTGTTTGATCATTTAACTTTATACAGTGCCAGTTATCATAAGTTAGTCGATCTCTCTACTTGTATATTATATATGTTCAATTCTTAGCTACATTTTAATATTTCCTGATAACGAACGCTGGCTTAGATTAGTTTTTTTTCTTTCAGCGGGAATGATCCCTATGTCAGTAGCATTTTAGTTACTTGCTCGTATGGCTTCGATTTTTCAGTGGTAAGTACATGGTTAAGTGAATTGTTGGAATGTACAATCAGTTCTTCATAACTATTTTTCACTTTCAGTTATAATCATAGTCTACTTGGTATCTGAGATTTTCCTGATTTTGTCCGGATTTTTATTAATGAAAGCATGGAAAATAGAACGTACAGCAGGGTGGTTAGTTTAAGCTATGTGAATTGAAGATAAGAATATTAGTGCTAGAAAGAAATCATTAGTTAAATTACGAAAGTGTCATCATGATATTGCTGGGCGCGTCTTACTATTCTATAAATCTTAATATTTTCAATAAAGACTTCCTCTTGCTTTCATGAGTTTGATTTTGACTGGAGGATAAACCTATTTAAAGGTTAGTTTAAAAAAAAACCGCATTAGTGACAAACTGAGGCTGAAAGCCGATTTTGGAGTAAAAACAATAGATTTAAAAAAAAAAAGTTAGCAAAACATCACGCGCAATCGACTGTCCTATTATTTAAACAAACAAAAAAAGGCGGGTAAACAACTGGACAATGAGCACCATAAGGTGCTCATAGGTATGTGGCCACTGTCACGGTCACTGTGGCTCTTTTTCTGTTGTCCTGTCACTCCTATCCCTTCCTCCCGATGGTGTTCAATATTGTACCGTGGTGCACACCGGAACCCGAACAAGAACGAATAACTTGATAACTGGCATTAATTTAAGAGCTCAGATCAAGAGGTAAAATACCTGAGGATAATACCATAATTTTTTTCCCGCAATAGCTTGATAACTAGCCTTGGTATTGAAGAGCGCTGCATAAGAGATAAATACCTGCGGATAATACCGTTAAAAGTTTTCCACAATGTTATGCGAATACCAAATTGAGGTAGGACAATACCAAAAGGTATCACAGGTATCCAAAATAACAAGTTTTGTTTTTCGAGAGATATTTTGCTTGCAATTATTAGGTATTTTGTTAAGGTATTTTACCTCCTTATCTGAGCTCTTAAATACCAAGGCCAGTTATCAAGATCAAAATTAGGTATCCAAATCTTATTTATCTCTTATGCAGCGCTCTTAAATAACAAGGCTAGTTATCAAGATATTCGTTCCTGCTCGGGTATTGACTTAATATGTAATTGAAAAAGAAGCGCAACCAGGAGGAGTTAATCATCGTTTTTTTTAACTTTTCTGACTTGGAGTTTGATCCTTTTTAAAAACGATGTAGTGGTTCATCTCACTAGATCACGATGACTCGTGAGAAGTAACTTGATTAATATGAAAACACAACTCTCAACAGCGATTTTATTGTAATTTGTGGACAAACCAATCATTCCCGCCTACCCCAGCAGCAAACTCAACGTGTACGAGTACGATAGAAGAGAAGCAGCGATTGGCTTTCATATCCTGCATCGTTCAAAAGGTGTAATGACAGCAATATGAATATTTCATACAATTTAAGAGACATTAGTTATACACTACCAGCCAAAAGTATCGACTCACTTCGAAAAGTCTTGAAACATACACTTGAATATTGCATCAACCTCAAAATTCTCGACTAAGCTAAAACAGTAGATTTTGTGAAATTAATGTATGATTGTATGGATGAACCTTGATTATCTGTAAAAATGTTTCCTTGAGCGAAGTTTTTCATAAAGTCCAGAGCTTCCGCAAGGTGGAAAGTATGGCTCGGAATTCGGCCCCCACGCCGCACTAGCGTCCATGTAAGAGTGCATTTTTCAACGATTTTATCTCGAAATCCCGAACACCTAGAAAGTTTGAAGCTTCAGCGAAGTTATTCAGAAGGTCAGGGCTTCCAGAAGGTGGAGAGTAAGGTTCGGAATTCAACCACTGCGCGGTGCTAATGAGCATGTAACAACTATAGCCAAATTTAATGAGAAAGTCGAGAACTTTCAGAAACTGGAGAGTATCATTCGGAACTCAGTCACTAAATGGCGCTAGTCAACATGTTACTGAGAGCGTTTTGCAACGAGTTTATTTTGTGATCCCAACCACTGAGATAGTTTGAACCTCCAGAAAGGAAGTACAGTTTTACTTTAATGCTATGACAATGCTTTCTGTTCACGTTGGAATTTTTGCTATTTCTGAGTTACAAACATCTAGCACCACAGTGCGTCTTCATATAGTTGCATTTCACTGTTATATGTGCATTGTTTGGTGTTTCTCCAAAAATATCGTGTTATTTCCATCATATCATGACCTTCACATTTCAGCATACATTCATTGACTAATGGTTGAGCTGTTTAGAGGTATATGGCCGAATCTTATAATTAATTAAATATCTTTGAAGATTTCACTACGAAAAATAATCATAAAGAAATGTTAACTGCTTCAAGGTTATAGGGAGGGTGATTTCAGGTAGTGTATATGTGTTACTGCCGTAAACATTGAGGTCTTTTTCTTTTAACCACACTTCTGAGTGGCTCCATCAGCATCCTTGCTATTGGTTCAAGTCGGTCGTCAAATTGGATATTTCAACGTATGCCATTGAAATATACCATCCACACTTGTTAGTTGCCCCAACCGCATTCTTACTGTTGGTTTAAATCAGTGCCAAAATTTGAATAACTTTAATGTGCATCTTTGTACAGAGAATAAATCGAGAACATAGTTAAATATCTTATTAACTGCTGACGTCCGTATACCAAAACGGATCCTGCTGCGAATCCAATTTCATCCATCATCCCAGTAATTAAGATTTCGAAGGGAATTCAAGCAATTTCGCAACCCATCTCCAGCATGCATTTGCATGAGAGCTGCGTCTACCGACTGAGCTAAGGGAGGCATTGTTGAATGGATCAAAATCAACTCACCTCATATTTGTGTGATTTCATAATGATGAGGTCTTATCACTTCTTTTTCCAGTTATTCCAAACTTTTGAGGTTTGACTTTCCTAATATAGTGATTTCAAACTTTTCAGGGTCGATACGAAATATTTCAGTATAGACTAACTTTACATACAAGTGATTCAGGACTGACTCACATCATGTTCATGTGATCCCACCTTTTAAAGGTATGATTCCGTTCGTATTTAGGTTATTCCAAACATTTGAGGACTAAATCACTTCGTGCTCAAATGGTTTCAATCTTTTACTAACTAACTCAAAATTCTTGAGGACTAAATAACTTAGTATTCAAGTTATTCAAGATTGACTCACTTCATATTCATGTAACTCTATGCTTTGCACGGCTGATTCACTTCAAATTAAAATGTTTTCAAGCTGATGGCTAATTTACTTCATATTTGAGTAATTCTGAACTTCTCACGTTTATATCGCTTCATATGCAAATGCTTAATTGCAAACTTTTGAGGACATACCAACTTGAACACTAAGTATGTTTGACTTCGTATTCAAGTGATTCCAATCTTTTAAGGACTAACATATTCCATAGTCAAGTAGTTCTAAGCATTTCAAGGCTAATTCCAAATTCTTAAGGACTAAATAACTTAGTTCTCAAATGATTTAAAGTTGTCTCTCTCCATGTTTATATATGTTACTCCAAACTTTACAAGGTTGACATTTAAGTGCATTCAAGTTTGTCTGGGCTGATAACCATCGTATTCAACTTCACTAAGGTCTTCTTTACACGGGGGATACGTTCCACGTTTACTATGTAACAGCGTAAAAAACTACAAGGTATTCAGCCCCATTGGGTTCGAAATGATGACGTAGGACTACAATACTAAATGCAAGCCATTTAGATGGTGCATTGCAATGCTCTTTGAATTAACCCTCTCAGGCCTAATTCATTCAAAAAATTCGGTGAGTTCTGATTGATTTGGTGCTCAATAACATAGAAATTATTGAAAAAAGTAGGAAATATTTTATTGAGATGTGGTGGATCGTCCAAACTTCCCAGGAGATAAGAACTTAAGATCTACAGTTATAACAGTAGCTTTATCCGCTATACAATATTATGATATCCTGTTGTATTTGAATACAACATAATCAATGAATGCCCTGGAAGACAAGCTGACATTATAAGATAATCTTGGGATGTTCCATGCCATAATAAGTAACTTAACTTTGTATACCCATAAAGCTATTGTTACAATTGTAGACCTTAAGTTTTGAAGGACAGTTGGATTTAACTGAAACTAACAAGGTTATCCTATGATGTCTCTGGAGGTTTCAGAATATTCATTGAACATGTTTGAATATTTATCGTAGCTTTGTATAGCCCAAAAGGCTACGTTTAGTACTGTATATCCTAAGGTCTGAACTCAAGGTCAGTATATGGTCATCCCAACATATCTCATTATATAGTGTGATGATCCGAAGATTGCAGGTTCGTGTCCTGTCACGGTCGCCATGTGATGACTCTTCTACAAACGATACACTACGTTTGGTGGTTGGTTTAAGAATGTTTATTTGATTCTCTTATTTTGTTACAAGTCTCCTAACTGGAGACACTTGAAGCGCCAATAAATGCTATGTACAACGATCACCAATCAACGATCGTTGTCCATGCGAAAGAGGAAAAGATAGAGTCCCTTGAAAGTCCATGACTGTACACTTGGTAACAGCATGGTTCAATGAATTAGTAATGCGACACTTCTGTTTGTCGCCATAAATGCCAGGCATTGAACTGAAGGTTCGATGCCGGTTAGAATTAACCTTCTCAGCATGTTCCCACTGGTGTGGTCTGCTGGAAGTGCATAATTGGAAAGCATTGGAATGACATGTGGAATGCACATGTCACAATAGGTTGACCTTCCAAAAACATGACATAATTTGGTCAAACACATATTGTTACTTTGTTTAGTCCAAAAAGCTGTAGATTTTAAGCTACAATTCAAAACTTAAAATCTTCAGCTGTAGATTTTAAGATTTTAATTCCAGGAAAGTTTGGATAACCAAGAACATCCGAAGATTTTCTTGTAATGTCTGCTGTTTTTCCAAAATATTCAATGAATATGTTTCAATATACATCGTAGGTTTGCGTAGCCCAGAAATCTTTTGTTACAACTGTTCTGATCTCAAGGATAGTTTGGATGACCCAGAACATGTCATATTGCTCTATAATGTTTTTTTGACTTAAGGAATATTAATTGAATATTTATTGTAACTTTGCATTGCCTGAAATTTAGTGTTACAATCGTTAATCTTAAGTTCTGAACATCAAGACTGTTTGGCTGACCTAGATCATCCCAAGATTATCTTCGTGTTTATTTTTACGTTCGAAAATATTCACTGAACATACTTGAATACGTAACGTAACTTTGCATAGCCCAAAAAACTACTGTTACTACCGTTTATTTAAAGTTCTGAACTCGAGGATGGTTTTGATTACCTAGAGGATCTCAATGTTATAAGCTAATGATTGTTGACCTTCCAAAAGATTCATTGAATATGCTTGAATACAGATGGTCACCATACATAGCTCAAAACACTACTGTTACAGCTGAAGATCTTATGTTCTGAGCTTAAGGGTAGTTTGGAGTACCTAGAATATCACAAGATTGTCGCATTATGTCTGTTGGCCTTATACATTATTCAATCAATATTGTTAAATACATATTGTCCCTTAAATGATGTTTTTTCTTACGTTCAAAAATCTCCACTGAATATGGTTGAATACGTAGCGTAACTTTGTATAGCCCAGAAAGCGCGGACTGAGGTATTAATGCTCAAAACCTGACCACTTTTCGTGACGGTCGCAATGCGATTTTTTTGTAATTGTACCCCAGCATAGAAAACAAAGCCGTCGTCCTACGTCAAAAGACTAATTAGTGTTGATCAATTCACATACATGACCATTTTAAATTACTTCGATTTTGCTTTCATGAGTTACCTTTTCATGCAATAATCAAAATAAGGTTTTTAAAATGTTGAGTATTTGCACCAAAAATTGTATTTTTTTTTGAGGAACTGCCTTCATTTGACTTTTTGCCCAAAACGAAAAAGTGTTATTTTAATTTATATCGATAAGTTGTTCCGCTCTAGAGTAATCGTCGAACACAAACCGCGTAAAACTTAGAATAATTCCAAACATTTCAGGTCGCACTCACTTTGGATTCAAGTGATTCAAGACTAATTCACCTACATTTAAGGGATTTAAAAAGGCCACTACGTTTCAAATCATTTCACACTTTCCAGAATTACTTTATTGTAAGGTGACGGGGCTACCATAAGGGATAAGGCCTAAGGTCGTTTTCCATAAAGTCGTTTGGCATAATGTCATTTGGCTTAAGCCGTGTATGATCAATGATCATTTGACATAAAGGCCGTTTGGCATACTGACCATTAGTCATAAAAAAGACACTTTTTTCACTTTAAAAAAAACACTTTTGTGAGCGTATTAGTAGAACGAACGACAACAAGGAAAATTTAAATTAACACTTCACTTGATCACTTTTTCTAAGAAAAAAAAACTGAAACGCTTTTTAAAACTATCACTAGTAAACGCGAGCTTATCTTTCTGACAGATAGGTCTATTTCGTCTGCGACTTACACACTTCTTCAGTGTCGAGTGCCCGACTAAAAAAAACATTACCATCATCTGGAATAACTTAGACACTAAAAATTCAATTGGTATAAAGGTCTCTTGGCATTGGCATTGACATTGGAGGAAAATTATTTGAATTTAAAATCTGTAAATTAACGTTTCATCAGAAACAATTGGCATAATGATACACACTTGAAAAATTTTACAGTATTCGGTAATTTTTTTACCGAGCTTTCAACAGCTGAGCGTTCGGTAATCCGATTCAACGGATTTCGGTAAAATTTGACCGGTAATATTTTTACCGGAATACTGTAAAATTTCACCGAAATCCGGTAAATCGGATTACCGAACGTTCAGCTGTTGAAAGTTCGGTAAAAAATTACCGAATTCTGTAAAATTTTCTAAGTATGTATATTGGCATAAATACTAGAAAAATAGATCAATTTCTAAGCAATCAACCAATTTCATTAAATTAAATTTTAAAGCAAAATAAATTATTTAGTATACTAATTATATAATAGATTGTAAAATAATTTAAGAAAATTTTAAAGAACAGCCCAATTCATAAAGAAGGGAGATTACAATACTTCCTATATTGGTATATTTCTAGGGTTTTTTTTTCATTAGGGCGAATCTACAATTGAGAGATTCTCTCCGGGCTCGCTCTCTTTCATTCATTACGGCGCCGTTATAAAACTTTCGAGGGATTCTTTAGTACAGATCGAAACACAACAGTGCTGGCTAGCATACTCTACAAACAGTAGAATGAAAAACGTAAAGGTGATTAGTTTATGAATGAAAGAGAGCGAGCCCAGAGAGAATCTTTCAATTGTAGATTCGCCCTAGTGAAAAAAAACCCTAGATTTGTGACAGTTACGTTTCAGTCGGTTCGAATGAGTTGTGAAAAACAAAACAACAGAGAAGAAAATACTTGATTTTCAAATTTTAATTTTTGACGCTGAAACCTATGAATGCCATATTTTGAAGAACAGCTCATTTAAAAAGAAGGGAATATTATAATGGATAAAATCCTATGCCAATGCACAGTGGTCCAGAATGCGTATTTATCTGGAGAGATGCATTTTGCCATATCCAAACAACTTTACAGAAGAATGTATGCTTTTATTTCTGCGAATAAAAAAGTACGAATTTCAATTTCTTTGAAAATAAGGAGTTTTCAGTCACACCACAAGAAGCGCCTTCTTATTAGAAACAACTTTGTAGAAGACAATTTTGCTCCGAAACTTCAAACTTAGGCTGAAAATTTATCTTTCCAACCAAATTCGTTTTCTGGACCACTGTGCAATGACATTATGCCAAAAGATCATTATGCCAAATGGGCATTATGCCAAATGATCATTATGCCAACGACCACTTAGCTCAAGTTATTCTTATACCAAATGACTATATTCTAAATGACTTTATGCCAAACGACCAGAC
The DNA here is from genome assembly GCA_034211315.2 of Aedes japonicus. Lineage (NCBI taxonomy): Eukaryota > Metazoa > Arthropoda > Insecta > Diptera > Culicidae > Aedes > Aedes japonicus. Next base: position 45,956 of record JASCZW010004819.1, read on the forward strand.
GCTTGCTAACTGGAAGTGGAGTGCCAATTCTCTCGCCAAAAACAAGAGGGAGTTGCGCAGGGGCATAGAGTTAAATATTTATAATTCCGAAAATCCTTTTGTATTTAACTACCAGCTAAGTATTCTTTTGATCTATAACGGTTGCTCATCGTTTAGAATGAACCAGGATTCAATGTAATTGCGGAATATAAATACAAAGGCAAATACAACTTTCAAGGAGGTTAATATTAGTATATATGATCTTGCTCAAAGATTTTCCTTTCCATCCCCACTAGCGCCACGCAGTGACCGAGTTCTGAACCACCTCTACACCTCCCAGAAGTCCTTCAAATTCTAAAAACTTGGCTAAACACTCGAATTTTCTAGGTGGTCAGGATCACGATTAGAAATCGTTCGAAATGCTGTCATTCACATGCCCACTAGCGACAAAGAAGTGACCGACTTTCGAACCATACTCTCCTCTTCTCCTACGGCCTCTACTTTATTAACAACTTTACAGAAAGTTTGATTTCATTAGGTGTTCGGAATTCCGATGTAAAAACGTCAAAAAGGCTTTTCTTTCCATGCCCTAGCGCCATGTAGTGGCTGAATTTTGAACCATACTCTCCGTACTAGCCCTTGACCTTCTAATGAACTACTGATGTTTCGAATTTTTTAGGTTATCAGCATTTAGAGATATAATAGGGTAAGGGGATGTAATGTTAGCCTAGCTCCTTCATTCGGCCTATGTACCAAATGTGTCATTAATTTAGCGATAATCAACTAAATCATGTTGCTATTAGCATGATAGATGTAATCCGAAGCAAATGAGACAATATTAATCAAGTTATAGTTGTTCACTTCCGCGTTATTTTCGGTTTCTTGAACTTTTGGGGTATCATGATTTCAATGGTTAAGCCGAACAGATGATCTACACGATCTTCAAGTGATCTAATTTAGGCTTAATTGAATCTATAAAGCAAGTAATGCAGTCTGGATGCGCAGAAAATAGTTACACGTTACAAACTAACTGTTCACATAGCCAAAATAACAATGATTTTACAAGAAAATCGTAGACCCAATGTTGGGGACATATTTTTTTGTATGTTCCCAACTATGGCCTGTTGTATCAATAATGTAGTAAAAAGGTTGTTGTTGGTAAAATTTCAAGTGGAAATGCATGAACTTGCGGTTGTTTATATTCAAGTGGCTCATCTAAACACAAATCGAAGAGACAAAATCATTGCATAGTGAATTATAATGTTTTCATTATTGAATGGCTGATAAATCATATATGAACATCATTTAAGTGTTTCGTTGCAGTTTTATTTTAGTTTGTTTTGTGAAATGTTGGATTCAGTAAATCCAGTACAGCTTACAATGCCTTAATTCAAAAAATTAGAAAAAAAAAACATAACAAAGACTGCATTTTGTAATAAATCCATCGAATGGGACGAAGTTGCATCCACAAATAGACCCAATTTGGTGCTTACAGACCGATATTAAATCCACATCCCTCGAAAGTTTATGGCATTATAAAAATAGTTGTGTAACTTTTAGTAATACATGCTGTCAAATGTCTTATCAAACTTATCTTTGCAAGTGTATAACTAGTTGAATCTCGCTTGCAGCTTAAAAACTTGATGAGTTATAATGAAAAATGTGATCGCTGGTTGCATAATAGGCTGAGTCAAGGGACACATACCCTATTATGAAATTACCTCGTTTTAGGTGAGTCGATACTTTTTGGGAGTGGTGCAATATTGAAGTGTGTGTTGCAATACTTTTCAATGTGTGTCGAATAGGGACTATTCATAAACCACGTAGGCTTTTCTGGGAGTACACTCTCGCACCACTTTACTCAATTTTTGAGTACAATTGTATGCTATCTCTTTTTCTCTCACGGAAATGTTACTCAAATTTCGTTAAAAAGTGGATCAACTCAATTTTTGAGTAGATCCACTTTTTACGAAAATTGAGTAATATTTCCGTGAGAGAAAAAGAGATAGTATACAATTGTACTCAAAAATTGAGTAAAGTGACGCGAGAGTGTAGGTTCAAGGTCTATGCGCCACACAATAAAAATGTATGGAGAAAAGTCTACGAGGGGGAGGGGTGGAGGCTCTGAGATTTTCAAAAATGATTCTACACAACGTAGAATGAATTATGAATAGGCCCTTACTGGTAGTGTATATTCATTTGTTATACATACTTTTACAAAACTAGCAAAAGTAAAAACGAAAAAAAAAATTCAGTGTACTCCAATAATTTTGTGGATAAAACGGAGGAATAGCTGATTGTCAAGGCTACGAAAGAGCTGAAGAACATGCCGACACACATCTTTTCATCGGGCATGGCTAAGTGCCGTAAGGCTTAACAAACGAACGATTTGAGAAAAATTTGATCCATTCATTTATCTTTCATCGCCATTCGAATTAGCCCATTTCTTTACTAAATCATACGGTATCAAAGTTGGGAGCTACTAGGGATCGATGTCACCATACCGTCCTTCGGTTTCCACAGAAATTTGAATATCCGACCGCCTAGAGCATGGAACATTATCAGCGAGAGCTAAGTTCACTGGAGTGTATCTGGAAATTGGATTTTGGAAGAGGCGAATGATATACGGATTGCATTTCTGCATATGGGAGAATTTCTCATCGTCTACCGAGCAAAACCGGTCAATTACGAAAGACTGGATACTTTGTTAGAATAACGGATGAGAAAACGAACCGACTCGAGAAAAATCGATCAAATAGATGGCGACTTGCGAACCTACGAGGTACTCGAAGAGCAGTCACAAGACAAATAGAGTGGAAACAACTACTGAAAAAAGTTAAAAGACAGTTTAGGCTGACTGGTAATGAGAACCTGTATAAACATTGTTCATTGCATTGAACCGCCATAAGTTTAGAAACTGCACTAAGACATTGTTTAGGGGCCGCACGAAAAATAAACACAAATTTCTACTGGAATGGAGCACCCCGTTTCATTTGAAGTTGAAGAAAATAGCGAAACTGTACATGCAAGCTTGTTTGAAAAGATGATTTTTGAAACGCCCTAATTTGCATTATTGTGCTAGTGTTAATTTCGTGTGCATTAGAAATCACAGAAGTATTTTCCAAACGGTGTATAAGGAGTGTATCGAATATAAGCTATCCACATACATTTGCGTTGTACGCATGTATTTGTGATGGCTTTTTATGCTCTGAACACTGCATGCTGTGCGTTTGACTGTCAGCTTTCTTTTGTTTACTTGTTTGTGCGTTTTCAAAATGTCGCGTATTGAAAAGGAAGTGAAAATTAAGGTTCTGGACACATGGCTAAGTGAGAAGGGTATTACTATGCGAAAATTGGCGAAGCGGTTTGGAATTCATCATACGAGTGTTAAAACCATCATTAATAAGTTTGGGGAACACTATTCTTTGGATGAGCTACCAGGAAGAGGGAGAAAACCCGGTTCTTGTAACCCGAAACTGGAGCAGAAAGTGGTATCTCCAATCATGAAGAACAAATCAATGTCAATACGTGATTTGGCCAAAAAGCAGGAACGAGTGTCGGAATGATCCAGCGTATCAAGAGGCGAAACTACCTGAAGACCTACAAGAAGCAGAAAATCTCGAAACAAAGTACAGAACAGAAGAAGCGAGCAGCAACAAGTGTCCGTAAATTGTATTCGCGTCTTTTGCAGCGTCCGGATGCATGCGTTTTGATGGACGATGAGACCTATGTAAAGGAGGACTCAAAAACCCTTCCAGGCCCACAATACTTTACTGCCGTCATTGAGAGGATGTGAGCGATGCGGACAGGTCGATTCAAGTGGAGAAATTCGGTCGAAAGGTACTGGTATGGCAAGCAATATGTTCCTGTGGTTTGAAGTCAACCATTTTTTACATTACCGGAACTATAAATGCGGAAATCTATCGATCTAAGTGTCTCCAGAAGAGATTGTTGCCTTTATATAAGAAGCATAGTACACCTCCACTGTTTTGGCCGGATTTAGCGTCGGCTCACTATGCCAAAACCACTCTCAATTGGCTTGCGGAAAAGGGTATAGATTTTGTTGAGAAAAATATCAATCCACCAAATTGCCCTCAGCTTCGACCCATCGAATGTTACTGGGCAATCGTGAAGAGGGTCTTCAAGAAGACTGGTAAGGCAGCTGGGAACATGCAGGAGTTCAAAAAAATTTGGGCTCAAGCGTCCAAAAAATGCGATGCAACACTTGTCCGGAACTTGATGAAGAGCATTCGATCCAAAGTTCGAAAATTCGTGAAGGAATAACTTAAATTTAACCTCGTACAATAATGGATCAATTTTTTGTATGAATAAAATATCGGTTTTCAACATAATTTGAAAAAAGTTTGTGGATAGCTTATTTTCGATACACTCCTTATTGGTGCTGTTGATGTCCTAGGTGATATTATCGGAGAGATCAATTGAAATAGGGATTTCACAGCGATTCAACTGAAGCCAACTTTCAGATCTAATCAACATTGAAAACATATGAAAAAATCTCGAAAGCTTTGAAAACTTTTCTATTGCAAAGGTTGAAAACTATTGTTCTGCTCAACAGAACTGAAATGAGTTAAAGCGATCAAAGCTGATGTATGAATCATGAAACAATAATCAGTCACAAATGCTATGTAACAGAGGATACAAATGGAACGTTAGTAACAAATTGGCCGACAGCCGGATGGTGCGTGCCCGCAGTGATTAGCACACAAACACACACGCGCACACGCACACAATGGATGTGAGTGGGTGAGCGAATGTGACAATCTACTAACTTAGAACAGTTTTCTCCAAGCCGACAGGAAACCATCAGTGGAAAGCGAGATACATCCTACGGGAGGTGGTTCTGCAACGGCGTGCAGATTCGTTGATTCGGCGTTAGCCTACAAGATGGAATTGTAAATCTTGGTTGTAGGTTCTGAATAACCAGATTATTGGTGTTATGTGCAGGGATGTGGAAGAATATTAACTGTTAAGCTAACGAAAAACAAAACTGACTTTCTTTTCTGCTTATCAAAAATAACAAATTAACATGTCCGATTTTATATTTCTACTGTAATTGTATAATTGTGAGGGGATATTCTAGATAATATAACTAATGATTACTAATAATAAATTATAAAAAATCAAAACTGTAATTACATAATTTGCAGAGGTCGATATGGGTCTCGTGAGGATATCCACGCAATGTGATAACAACTAATCTTCTGAATAAGGCGTTCTTCCGCGTTGTGAAAGATGTGGCAGCCCTGGCGTACCGGACATTGTATTTACAGATGAAACTTTCTAGCTTAATTTTACATTGTAGTCGAATATCAATTCGTTATGAGAAAGGTCGGGATTAAAGCAAATATGTTCAGACGGAACCTCTCTACTAGCGTTCATGAATGTGTTTCTATGTCAGAGATTCTCCATGCGAAAAGATGAACAGAAGCAATATGTGAATTTAGGTAGACTTTGCATGTGGTACTTTCCGGAAATTGTAAAATTGTAAAAATGATAACCTATGTTAAACAGAATACAATAAATAATAGCTATAAATACATATTCTAAATCACAATGCGAATACACTTTCTTTTGCGACCGGTTCCAATAGGATTCATTCGTTAATCCGCAGCTCATTGCGCTCGAGGTCGGCCAGCGAACCACTACTACCGTCGGTCGACGTCCCGAGTCCATTGTCCACGGATACCGTCACCGGTGATGACGATGTCGTGGATGCGTCGGTCGTACCGATGGTCGTAATGGAGGCGGCTGACTCCAACGGCCGATCAGTGGACGTCATCCGGGTACTGCTGGACGTGGTAGTGGTCATCATCGTCATCGACGATGTGGAACCACCGGCCGAACCACCCGGGCTGACGGCCATCGATCCACCGGTAGTGCCGCTTTGCTCTATACTCGAGCAGCTACTGTTCTTTACATAGATCACCTGTTTGTGTAGCTTTTTGACATTGAACGAGGACGCCGATACCGACGAAGCGGAAGAGGAGTAATGCGATTTGGAAAAGCTTACCATTTCGGACGTGAGCGAGTTGAGGGCCTTCTCGACCGTTGGCTTGTGGCGATCCCGGTCCGAGAGGGTGGTATGCAGTGGAGACGAATGGCCTGAGAATGCTGGTTGCCGAAAAAGAGGGAAAAGATTATTAATCGACTAAAGGTTTGTGTTTGTGAGCTATACTTACTTCCTATATCACCGCTGGAGCTCGATTCCGTAAAGCTAGGCGTTCCCTCGGTCCAGGTCGGGGTGGATCCTTCGACCGAGGCCGGCGGTGTCCACGCTAGTGCACCTCTAGATCCGTAATTGCTATTGGATGACGATTCGACTGCTAAATGACTTTCTAATCTTATTTCTGATATACTGGATTGGATCGAATTTCGTAATTTTGCGAATGTTTTTTTACCAAATGAAAAGATATTAAAATACATTCAAATGGATGATGCATAAGATGGAAACGGAAGAGAGAAAAAGAGAAGAAAATATGACGATAGAGTAAAACCATTATTATGATAAACGGAAAACAATACTCAACTGCAAGCAAACAAAACAAACAATTTCTACCATTCCGAAATCAACCTGTCCAAGCATGGAAGAACCGAACAAACACAAACAAATCATACCAACCGATAAGATCGTATCCAACTCAATCCAATCAAATCCCATCCAAACCGACATTCATCCAAATCGTCCATCGTACATCCACACATGCTTACCTTATCGAGTCTTCCTTGTAGTTATCACTCCGGCAGGATGTGCTCCGCCGGTCTACGGTGCCTCCGGTGCTGCCACCGTCACCGATACCTCCGCTGCTTCGGCTGAGTCCACTGCCAATGACACCGCCGCCGCCGCCGCCGCCGCCGCCACCGCTTCCACCGCTGCCCGTTTTGTTATCGTCCGACGAGTGCCGATGACTACTGCTACCGTGCTCGGAGATATCGTCGAAAGCGGGAGGAGGGGTGGAAGAACAGGAAGGAGATGTGCCTAGCGAGCGATAATAACAATACGAGGAAAAAGCGGCTAAGTTTTTTTTTTTTAAATTCGTAGGGCAGTTTCTATTTAGTATTGAAATGTAAAAATATCGATTTGTTCGAAAAAACAAAAAACAAGTACACCTAATGAGCGTGCGGACATTGGAGAGAAGTGCGTGAGTTTTGAATAATAGATTTAAAAAAAAAGCAGTTTCCTGTATGAAATAAATATTGGTTTATAAAAAAGCTGAAAAGTTGCATGCAAACAGTAATACTCAATTGATTTGAGACAAATAATGGTAGCCTAGTTATGATTTCGACGGTTGCGTAAATAAAGAACCACTGCTTCTTTAATAATGGTAAACACTTCACCTAAAGTCGAGATATTAACTTAAATATTCAACGTAAAATGCAGGAAAGCTCTGTGTATTTAGTAATCCTTGGTTTTAATTTTTGATAATCAATAATAAAATTCTTCTTCATATGCTTCTAACTCTTGACACTCTTTTACGATGAATTCCAGCTCCATGTATTTTTTCCTATCTTACCTCGCAAACAACCTAGCGATTTCAAATCTATATATCTAGATTTTTAGTGAATGCACATCGAATCGAACTCCATCAGATTGCTCACAGCAAGTAAGCATACAAACTGATGTGATGAAATATTCAATATCTAGTTCAGATTCTGAGTTATATAAATTCTAAATTTAGAGGTAATGGCTGCTATCGAGAATGCTTCAGCGTAAGCCCTTAAGGATTTACGAGATCAAGTCTCTATCACTTTGAAGTTTCTGAGCACAAACTTCAAATATTATTAGGACTTCAGGCGTGAAATTCTCAAGAATCGTTTGTTCCACTGGTTAGCAATTTCAGCGTTGTTTGTTTTGTTTTGTTTCTGTTTTAAGTTTTAAAAATCGTGGAGTGATAATTGACCTAACCTTTAAATCACATGAAAAAGAAGTCCCTTCAGTTCCACCTTAACAAAGTACAGCAAACGTTTGCTAACTGGGCTAAGTGCACGACCTAGTTAGCAAATGCTGCTCGGTAACTGGGCTAATATTTCAGATTATCCGTATCGTTTTCGAACATATTTCGGATGGCATATGTCATTGCGCAGTAAATAATTTAAACCGACGAAGATTTATCATTAGGGCTTATCTGTCAAACGAAAACAATGACTTTTCCCGCGAATTTCTCGTCATTGAAAACTTGCCCAATCAATCCACCACGTTCATTTCGAAGAGCAAATAGACTTCACCTATTGTATAGAATTGAAGGCTTACATGGGTAGCCTTTGTGCCACGAGTCATTTACGGAAGAAGCCGTTGTTTACGTTTGTCAGTTAGGCCCTATCGAAAAATCTGTGTCGATATAATGTTTTTATGCAATATACTTTATTGCTGTGTTGCTTTTTGTGCTAAATATTTGACTCAGTTTATATGGGATTACTATACTCGGTTCCATACGATTTAACAATTTTTTACTCCTCTACGAACCTTATATGCCTATTACATGCCCCTTGCTAAATTTGACAACAAATTATCAAATGCTGGTTTTTGACGTTTATTTGTTTTTAACTTTTTAACCCCTTTCTTTTTCCGGTAGGCGTATAAAACTCATGACCTGGGAGCTGCTTGCAATCAGCCTTGACGTATGTTTCATTGTCCATTACGACGCAATCAAACTTTGTCAACAAACTCGTGTACAACTTAGTCGCTCTTGATTTGGCTGTTATGTTTTGCTTATCATCTCGATTTGGTGTCACTGTAACCTTGTTGCCAGTCCGGCTCGTTTCTTCGCTCATTGCAACATGGTGTGGGACTTTCCCAAAAAATTTCCGATATCTCTGATGGAATGGTTGGGACTGCGTTTGAAAATGCTGGCCACTATTCTTCCGGTCGCTGCGGCTTCCTGGTTTCGGTTTCTTCCTGATCCCGGCATTCTGACAGTCGTCAGATATTCTCCGAACACTTTTGTAACATTCGTAACGATTAATTTAGCTATATTAAGTGATTTTGCCAAGTCGGCGTGGGAATAATTTGGATTTTGCTTATGCGCGTGCAAAATTTTGATACACTGTTTTTCTTGGTTTGACGCCATTTTGACAAATGAATAGAAAATGGCAAAAACAAAATAGAGTCAACAATCCGTACGCATACACCTACGAAATGAGGGGTGTTCAAGTTTTTCAAATGCACGATTAAAAAAAACTACGTCATATTTCAGTCGACCAAGTTTTGACCGTTCCATCCTATCCATTAGTATGTAAAATTTAATGATCTTTCAACTTAAAAATGAAGTCGTTGAAGGCCCTCGCAGTGAATGTCAAGAGAAAGCAATTGTAACGTATATTTTTTCAAACAAAATGAAATACATTGGAGTCCCGAACAGAAGCGTATAACATAAACATAACAAAACTATAACAAACCTTGTTAAGACTAACTGATTATGATATTAATTTGTTAAAAACATGTTCGTCTGCATAATTGTATAGCATATTTATAACAAACAAGCTACCATAGAAACCTTTCTTGCTTTCAAAAACTCACACACGCCAAATTTGGCTTCTTTTGCTTGATTAGTTCTCGAGTTATGTAGAAATTAGTGTTTCATTTGTATGGGAGCCCCCCTTTTCAGAGCAGGGAGGGGTCTCTAACTATCATAAGAACCTTCCCGGCCCCAAAACCCCTGCATACAAAATTTCACGCCGATCAGTTCAGTAGTTTTCGAGCCTATTAGGTTCAGACAGACAGACAGAAATCCATTTTTATATATATATATAGATTAAGATATAATGCCCTGGGAGACACAATCTTCGTAAAGAAATAAATTAATTCTAACACTAGCTGATATGATTTTGCTTCATCGTAACAAAACTGTTACAATGTTTGTTTTGTTTTTGTTATATCTGTATCATAGTTTGCTGTAATTTTGTTACCTTTTGAGGATTATTTGTTACAATTTCTGTTATTTTAACAACATCCGCGATCTGAATTCTAAGAACCGCTATTATAAATACAGAGTAACTGAATAACAAAACCTAAAATAATTTTGTTGTTTCCTTCTGGTCGGGGTGTTACAAATATCATCCTTTTAAGATAAAAGGATGGAAAAAACAACGCAAATTTCACCGATTTAACGTTTACCGTGTAAGCTTTCTCAGGCAAATTTGAGTAGATGTGAGTGTATAGGTGAGATACATAATCATATGTGTTGATTTGACAGATATGAATCAGTTATTAGAGGGTGTTTTGATCAAAATTTGGTCGACTTAAAATTGAAGTATTTCCTTTCATCGTGCATTAAAAAAAAATACACACCCCTCATTTTGAAGATGTATACGTGCAGCATCAACTATAACCAACGCATTGAAAGTATTCAGTGAACGTTTGTCGACAGCCAGGAAAGCTTGATCGGGAGGAAATCGAAAGCCAGAGGCCACAGCGACGACAAAAAGAACGAAACCCCAATCTCTACGTCCGAGATGTCGCAAAGAAGCTGGGAGTGGCGCATTCAACCGTGGATAGAGCTTAAAAACGAGCTGGACTGTCGACTTACAAGAAAGTGGTGACTCCAAATCGCGACGATAAACAAAACACGTCGGTCAAAGCACGATCTCGAAAGTTGTACACGACGATGCCGACGTAGTTTGATTGCGTGGTACAGGAAGATGAAACTTACGTCAAGGCAGACTTTAAATAGCTTCTGGACAGGAATATTATACAGCAACCGGACGAGGAAAGGTGGCAGATATTTTCAAGCACATTAAACTGTCAAAGTTCGCGAAGAAATATCTGGTGTGGCCGGCCATCTGTACATGTGGCTTGAAGAGCAACGTATACATTGCGACCGGAACCGTCAACCAGGAAATTTATCTGAGCGAGTGCCTACAAAAACGTCTACTGCCTTTCCTGAAGCGACACAATTGTTAAGTTTTTTTTTTTTGCCGGATTTGGCCATTACGGAAAAAAGGGGTGGTATGCTGCCAACAACGTTCAAGTGGTGCCCAAGGACCAGAACCCTCCCAAACAATATTGGACCATCGTCAAGCGGAACCTTAAGAAGACTCAAAAAGCTGTTGTGAGCGAGCATTATTTCAAGGCAAACTGGCGTTCTGCGGCGAATAAAGTGAACAAGGAGACAGTACAAAATCTTATGCCAGATGTTAAACGTAAGACCCGGCAATTCGCATTCGGTAAAAAGGAAGCTTAGCTGAATATTTCTTCTGTATTCTGTATGAACTGAACTTAAAAAAAAAAGAATTTGACTTACTAATAAAAACATTGATCGACTCACACACATTACTGTTTGAGCAAATTTTGATCGGAACATGGATGTGGAACTGCCCGGAACATGGATATGGAACTGCCTAATTTGGACACGTTACACGGACATATCTGACACGGAGGTTCTCCCTTAGCGCAATCGGTAAAGGCACAGCTACAAAGCAACACCATGCTGGAGAATACGAGGTTTGATTTCCACGCTGGTCCCGGAATGTGTGGTAAATGAAAACTTTCGACAACATGTACTTGCCCAACAGCCATACTTAAGCTAAAACTGGTACCTGGCATCGAAAGCGATCAGTGATACGCCAATAATTATTGACTGGTCAACAAAGATTTTAAGACCCATAGCTCCATGCCAGTTTCCATTAGCTATTGGTCCCAAAACCACCGAATATCGTATGTTAACCTCATGTGATTTTCATTTTTCTCCACAAATTGGCATCAAAAATTTAAATTTTGATATGTTTTGAGAACGACTCAAATAACTGCCGCAGCTTAAATATAAATGCTCAAGAAGTATTTTTTTCGAATTTTCACAGACTTCAACAACTTAACAACTGTCTTCAGAGAACTTCATGAAAGTTCTTCAGATAACCCCAGGGAAGTTCTGCAGAGAACGACAGGGAAGTTCTTCAGAGAGTTCAAGATAAGTTCTTCAGAGAACTTCAAAGAAATTCTTCAGAAAACTTCCGGGGAGTTATGCAGAGAACTGCAGGCAAATTCTTCATGGAACTTCGGGAAGTTATGAATAGAACTTCAGGTAAATTCTTCAGAGAACTTCAGAGAAATTCTGCAAAGAACTTCTGGGAAGTTCTGCAGAGAACTTAAGGGAAGTCTATCCGAGAACTTCAGGGAAATTTAGTAGAGGACTTCTGCAAAGTTCTTGAGAGAACTTCAGGGTTTTTCCGAGAACTATAGGAAAGTTTCTCAGAGAACTTCCAGGAAGTTTCGCAGAGAACTTCACAGAAGTTTTTCAGAGAACTTCAGGGAAATTTTGCAGAGAACTTCTGCAAAGTTTTTCAGAGAACTATAGGAAAGTTCCTCAGAGAACTTCCAGGAAGTTTCACAGAGAATTTCACATAAGTTTTTCAGAGAACTTCAGGGAAATTTTGCAGAGAACTTCAGGAAAGTTCTTGAGAAAACTTCAGGGAAGTTTTTCAGAGGACTTTAGGAATGTTCTTCAGAGAACTTTCGGGAAGTTTTGCAGAGAACTTCAGGGAAATTTTGCGGAGAACTTCTGGAAAGTTCTCGAGAAAACTTCAGGGCAGTTTTTCAGATAGCTTTAGGAATGTTCCTCAGAGAACTTCCGGGAAGTTTTGCAGAGGACTTCACCGAAGTTTTTCAGAGAACTTCAGTGAAGTTGCTCAGAGAACTTCAAGGAAGTTCTGCAGAGAATGTCAGGAAAGTCTTTCAGAGAACTTCAGGGAAACTTTGCAGAGAACTTCTAAAAAGTTCGTCAGAAGTTTTTCAGAGAACTTCAGGGAAGTTCTTCAGAGAAGCTCTTCACAAAACTTCGGATAAGTTCTTCAGAGAATTCATGGAAGTTCTTCAGAGAAATTCATGGCAGTTCTTCATAGAACCTCAGGGAAGTTCTTGTGAGAACTTTAGGGAAGTTATGCAGAGAACTTTAGAGAACTCTTTCCGAGAACTTTAGGGAATTTCTTCAGAAAACTGCAGAGAAGTTTTTTAGAGAACTTAAAGGAAGTTCTTCAGAGAACTTTGAGGAAAGTCTTCAGAGAACTTCAGGGAAGTTCTGTAAAGAGCTTTAGGGAAGCTCTTCAGAGAACTTCAGGAAAATTCTGCAGAAAGCTTCAGAGAAATTTTTCAGAGAACTTCAGGGAAGTTTTGTAGAGAACTTCAGGAAAATTCTTCCAAAAACTTCCGAAAAATTCGGGAGAGAACTTCTGGGTAGTTCTTCAGAGAACTTCAGGGAAATTCTGCATAATTGACGAAAAGCATTTAGAACTCAAATTTGATGGGCAGACAATAAGCTGAATATGATGAGCAATAACCTTGAAATGCTCAGCAAGAAGTAAGAAAAGGCGAGACATAAACTGGAGGAGGAATGCGTTCTGCTTTTCAGTTTTCGATACTTAATTAGAATAAACTCTTTTGGGGAGGTTCACTGCGGCAGATTTCTGGCAAGTTTGGATTTTGAAAATTGGAATTTTAAAATTAAATTTAAATAAAGGAAATCCGAGGGAAATTTAAGAGATAAAAGAATGTAGCTTCTTGAAGGAGAGACCAAAAGATGAATAGCAACGCTTTTAAATTTCAGGAATCAAAGTTGTTTGCACAGAACTACAATGAAATATTGAACTTTATAATAAGCAAGTGTCACTGAATAACATGGCCAATTTAATTTCAAAGAAAATGTCGAATAACTCAGACTTTCCTTATCAATGTCAGTTTTCAACCTTTTGTTTTGGAATTCTAAGAACAATCTTTGTATAATAGTACACAAATGAAAATAAACAATTAGTTTTCTGCGTAATCTAATGCACATAATAAAAATGCAAGCTTTTACAGAAAACATTGGGGAATTTCATGGTAATTTTATACCAGATAACGCCTGAAACTAGTCTGTTGTATGAAAGATTGCAAACATTGTTGAATGGTGCAAGAAAGATTGAAGCAATTTATTTGTTTACGCCTCCTTTGGCTTGGAATTTTTATTAATAGTGGACGTTCGTTGCCAATAAGTAACTCACATTAATTTTCTTTTATTTATATACTACCACAAATCTTTTATCTAACAATTTTTAAATGAATCCTAGAGGGTTTGAGCTGTTAAGTGGAATACTTGTAACTATGAATTAGAAGAAAAATTAGTAATCTCCATTTAATTCCAACTACCTTTGCTTATCTTCGACAGATACGCGTATTTCGTCTACAATGTGCAGACTTCTTCAGTGTCTCGTACTAATAACTCGACTCGAGTCGAGTTATTAGTACGAGACACTGAAGAAGTCTGCACATTGTAGACGAAATACGCGTATCTGTCGAAGATAAGCAAAGGTAGTTGGAACTAAATAGAGATTACTAATTTTTCTTCTAATTCATAGTTAATTTTTAAATGTCAATCAACACAGTTTCAAAGAAACAATTAATTCTTTGCGCTATCTGACGCACATCAAAGGAATCCTAGATTTGGCAGTTGCCGTCTCGAATGAACTAAAACGTCTACAGCAGACGTACAGTTTAAAGAGACGTTAATAACATGAATCATGAATCTAGATTTGGCAGAATTTAATAGGATATTTCATTTAAATTCAAGCTGAGAAACGCCTAAATCTTTTGTATGAAAAATTGCAAGCATTGTTGTATGGCGCCTACAAGATTGCAAACAATTCCGTTGTTTACGCTTCCTTTGGCTTGAAATTAAACGAGGGGATTTTTTTTTTGAGAAATTGTCGGAAGTTATTTAAGTTCTTACGAATAATTTCATGCATACCCATGGCTTCAGAGTATTGTATTACGATCCTTAGCTAAACAAATCACCATAATGCATAAGCAACACAAGTTGTTATGAAAAAGTTGAAAATGCCGTTTTGTATTTGTTATTATGTTATCAATTATGATAAATCGTTACACTTGGCAGCACTGGTTCTTTCCAGTGTTTTTTTTTTATTAATTCGCTTTTTTAACATTTGACTATTATACTTTTCGATTGCGCGGGTAAAATTTCTTTCTATTCTTTATTTGAACAACTACCGCTGTTGATAAGATGTCATACTTTTGACCATTTAAAATACGGTTGATAACCCATGTAGTTCAAATTTACCATTGTTTAAATTAACGCCGCCCGTTTTAATCAAATTGCAATTGCAGAAGAATGGTGAAGCCTAGACAATAAATGCAACAAACAAAACTTTCGAAAGGTATGAACTTGATCAGCCAAACTAAATACAAAATCAAAATCAAAGTCTAGCCTCAAAGCAAACGGGAGCAACCGATAGAAGGACCATACGCACAGGATGCAAGCTAAGCTAATTTCCCGCCAGCGCCCCCGGCTCAGACGAATTCTCCTTCCAAGCTAAATTGACTCAGGTAGCTTTCCATGTTGTGCTGCTCGTTCAAGGGTAATCCCAGCTGACGAAGAACGTCCACCTTCTCCGTAGTGTGAACAGATTTCGGTTTCAAGCGACTCAAGAAACTGTCATTCTTAAGAACCTTCACAACTTGCTGCGGTGGTGACCCCCCTGGTCTATGCTTTGCGCTAACCGATTCCGGCATAGTTTGCAAACGAACTTCATTCTCGCGTATCTCCCGTTCGATTTCCGCTATTTTCCGTTGGATCTCGTCCGGATTCAAGGCTTTGTTGATGGAACTCTTCTGTCTAATCAAAACATGCTTCCCAATGGAACCATTTGCCATCGGTTGCTTCTTCTTCGGAACATTGAACGGTCGTTTAAGCGTCGAGTTTGGAGACGCAAACAGCTCTCGCCTGCTTCGGACGACGTCTTGAAGTTTGGACAAAACTACTTCATCGTTCTGCTCTGACTCGTAGCCTTGAATGCGTTCTGCAGTTGGAACAAAGTTGTCGAAGTTTCTGTTGTTGTTCGAATCGACAACGGGATGCTCTTTGATCATCGATGTTACGAAGCTGTGCCTTTTGAGCAGTGGGACTGGCACGGATTCATCTTTGACAGAGAACTTTCTGATACGCTCCTGAACAGACTCCGTGCGTTCAACAGAACTGTTTTTCTCGAAAGTCTGCACCACTCGCTTTACCGAAGACATACTGTTGGTAACTCCGGTAGAAGATCGTTCAAAGGTCTGCGCAATTTTCTTCACTTCAGAGCAGACAGACAGCTTCCGAGATTGATGTTGAACTTGGCTCTCATTTTCGTCCGACTTTTGCGCTTCATCCAAGTGTTCTCCGTTTTCAGCCACGCGAAAGTCGTGATTACTGAGCCAGCTAAGTACCTTGTTTGGAGACCTTGTATAATCACTTACATTTTCACTGAGTGGTTCCGTTTTCTGGACGGACGAAGGTTGCACTTTCAGCCGATAGTGAGATGTTTTACCTGGATATCAGCATGGTTTAGGAGAACGGTGAGTAACAATCTAAGCTAGGGCAAGACCATTGAAAGCTGTAGAATCTCTCAAGTTCTGGTACAGAAGTATTGAAAAACTGAAACGTTTGTAACTCATCATGCAAACAGAAAAAAAAACCGCAATTCATGCGTCTAAGCCTTAAGGACAAATGAACGTCAAGAGAGATTCTACCAAAAGCAATCTACGTAGAAACGCATAAAAATTGAAATGGCTAATTTTCCTTCACAAACACACACAGACACACCTGCACTGGACCGTCCCCGGTGCCCACTGCTGGACTGGCTTGGTAGGGAACCGGTCGCTCCCGGACCTCCACCACTTTTCATTTTGCTCATCTTTGGTGAGCCTCGCGGTGGCACCGGTGGCGGAACGCTAGCTTTCACGATGGTGGTTTTCTTTTTTAGTGGTGGCATCGCTGGCGCAGTGGAACCACCAGTCTTGGTGCCTGTTCCTCCCTTGCCTGCTCCTGGTCCTCCGCCGTTGCTGCTGGATGTGGTCGTATTGGCCGTGTACACACTAGACTCCGTTTCTGCGGTCGTTAATTCAGTTCCGCGGGTTAGTGAAAGCGTTAGTTACAGATAGTAGTCCCATTTCCCGGAAAGCGTGGAAGTATTTATTGATATATGATGGTATACGTAAATGAGTCGAAATCAATGAAATAAGTTATTTAAACACAATACACAATATACAGTTTGAATCTTACCTACGCGAATACACTATTATGCAACAGAACGGGTTTTTGATGTTTTTGTTTTTTAAATTACTGAATTGATAAGTTTGATGTTTACTCAATTATAAATATCTCCGGTTAATTGGAAGTATTAGAGTTAGTGTTAGAACGCTTTTAGCTTACCGGAACTATTGCAGCGAACAAGAAAAGGTAAAATGAGATTACCATAGATCGAATTAAGACTTGATTGTTATTACTTTTTTTTGACGTAAAACTCTATCCCAAGTAACATTGCCGAAACCATCCAGCTTTATTAAAGTTTTATGAAAGCCACTAGCAATAAATTTGATTTTATTATAGTACCAATAGTTGCCAATAAGTTTTATATTTTAATCAGGTTTATTAGAACCTATACAGCTTCTTTACAACGAACGTGAAACCTTGTCTTCGTTTTACTCCTACCAAAGGATTTATTTTAAATTTATGAGCTCATAAAATGCTGTTTCGAAATGCCGTTTTAGTCATTCATATTATCTTATTATGGTCAGTTGAAAAAGAACTTTAAAACCATTTTGCCATGAGTGCATACATTTAACGGCAAATTGATATTGAGGGAATTACAAATTGAGCAAATAGTTTTACAGTAGCCAATGCGAAGAGAAGTTGCCTTTTTGGAAAAAACGTAATTTGTTCCAATCGCCATATTGAAATACAAGAAATCATTGAAATGAGGAAAAATAAACACAGCAAATTTTAAATGTAATGTAAATGAACTGTATATTCGGCATTCTTTTATATAACCTTCATGAAATCAATCAATTCTCAGAAAATCCATGATGATTTTATCGAATATATTTGTGTCAAATTTGGTTGGCCTTATGCTGGTTTTCATGACAGCCAATAGGTTTTATGAAGGTTCTAAAGCGGTCATAACATCTTTTACTAGAACATTTTCAAAATCTTTAGGATATTATAAAGTTTTTATTAACTTGTTTTCACAACCGTCTTTAGAGTGGGCCACTTTAAAGATTTTCGACTTTCGGCTTTAAAGATGCATAGAGAAGGTGTTGGTGAACCAAACAGTTTTGAATGTAGTTTCATCAACAAAGCCGGAAGGAGTGCTATACGGCTGGAATAAAACTAAAATTGTTACATGGGATATGACTATATCTATATGACGTCTTTGTTTTCTATACTGGGGTATAATTTTTTTTTATATCGCATTACGACCGTCACGACAAGAGATCAGATTTTGAGCGTTAATATCTCAGTCATTTTTCAAAAGATTTTAAAAATTTTTGCACCAAGCGATCGGAAATATTTCTACGCATCAACTTCAATAGAGACGTTATTGTGTTCGGGCTTCATACTATTGAAAAATTCAAAAAAAGATTAAGCCTTGTCTTAAAAAGTATCTTAACCCCTTCAGGCCTAAGGGGTGATGTATGAACTCAGAAGGAAATTGGCTGTATAAAACCACAGACTGAATGAAAGTAGCAAATTTGTTCTCCATCTATTCTTCTGTCTGGAAACTATACAAAACATATGAGTTTAAGACCTAATTGACAACCTAGAACATCTTGAATATGCAGAAGTTCAGGAGTGTTGAGGATCTTGAGTTCAGAACTTAAGATCTACAGTAGGCTGGGCTCATTGGTGACCGCCAATAACGACACCTGCAGAGAGATAAAAAGGCGTATCATGGATGGCAATGGCCAACAATGGCCAACAACAAAACAAAATTGAAACAAATATATTCGATAAATTAATCAGGAATTTCTTACCACAAAAGTTCAACTCAGTTTACAGTTCATTTGCATTACATTTAATATATGGTTTTATTTTTCCACATATCAATGATTTAATATGTTTCAATATGCCAGTTGAAAAAAATCACAGTTTTTCCAAAAAGCCAATTTATCTTCGCAATGGCTACTTTAAAACTATATGGTCATTTGGTGACTTCCCTCAATGCCGATTTGCCGTTAAATGCATTTACTGGCAAAATGGTTTCAAAATGCTTTTTCAACTGACCATAACAAGATAGTATGAATGAATCCTAAAACGGCATTTAAAAACAGCATTTAGAGTTCATAAAGTCAAAATAAAACCTTTGATTGGAGGAATTTGAGTAGACAAGGCTTCAAGGTCGTTGTAAAGATGCTGTGCAGGTTCTCATAAACCTGACTAAAATATAAAACATATTGGCACTTCTTGATATCATCATAAAACCAAATTGATTTCATGTGGCGTTCATAAAACTTTAATAAAACTTAATTAAGCTGACCTTCTGAACAACTATAGTGAAGACCGTACCTTTGCAGATATTTAGGGGGTCGAGATATGTCATAATGAATGTACCTGTATTATCCCCACTTATCACCACACATATTCACTCCGGTCCTATTTTGTGTTCTGTCCTTTGGGCCCTCGCTTGCCTCTTGTAACTTATTGGGCTATCCATTCCATTCCATGAAAATCTTCTAAGTTTTTCATTGTAAAAGAGTTAGCATGTTATCGCAGTTTTTTTTACACGGATTTCTCAATTAGCACGTTTTTTTTTACACGGATTCCAGAATTAACACGGTTTTTTTACAAGGTTTTTTTATACACGGTACGTATCCCCCGTGTAAAAAAAAACCTAAGTGTATATCTACCTTCGTGTCCGTGTTCTAGTTTTTCCTTATTTTCATCCTGTCGTTTGGCGTTAACACTTATATCTCTGTTAAACATTACATTGCATTACAATACTTGTGAAACTTTATTACTGTTGGAAGCAACTGAAACAGAATTGGGAACACGTTCTCAGCTATCCTGTTCCTTATTTTCCCATTGGGCTCTTCCTTGACAGCTAGGCTGTCACTGCGATAGACGCCGGTTCAGTGGACAAACATGAAATGAAGAAGTTGCAAGTCATGTATCTGACTTTAGTATTTTAATAAATGTATCGGTTAATTTAAAGTTGTAACTATTGACGTTAAACCATATTTAGTCCGACCATAAAGTATCACGCCCACTGCATTGTTACGAGATACAACAATGGCGACTCGGGTGTGGCGATTTTGATCACGTTCGCGTTGTGTAAAGCGGAAACAAATATCGCGGAGAAATGCAGCAGCAGCAGCAGCAGCAGCCGATTTCGACTCAAGCACTAATCCTGCAGGTACTTCAGCAGCTGCAGCAACAGCAGTTGACTGTTACGAACCAGCTTCTCACCAGCCAACGGGAGGCACAGGAACATCAGTGATTGTTTATGCAGCAGAATCGTGACGCTATCCAGAATATCAGATTGCAGGTTCCGGAGAGTCCAAAAAGCATCCTTGATTCGATCGCTGCAAACATTAAGGACTTTCGGTACGACGTGGAAGAAGGAGTCACGTGGATTAAAAGCCGAAACCGCTGCTGAAATCCGCACCCGCCTTCTCACCCGAATCGAGGAGAAAACGGATGTCACCCTGGAGAAACTGTCCACCGAATGCCAGCTTTTGATAAACCATCGTAATGATACGGCTATGATCGAAGGTGTTGCGAGTTCAGTCAACGCGATCAGTGGACGTCAGCAGAAGTTCCAGAAGCAGTCGACAGTGAAGCATGAAGGTTTCCCGAAACGGAATCGGAATGAAAAGAAGCCATCTGGTCCATGTTGGAATTGTAGGCTGATACATTACAGCCGAGATTGCTCTTTCAAAAGTCATCAGTGTGCCAAGTGTAAGCTTTACAGCCACAAAGAAGAATATTGTGGAAGTGCGCAGAAGACTCGTCCGAAGTTCAAGCGGAAGTCCAAACGTGTGACGGAAGATACGAAGATCGTCGAAGTGTCAGTGGACATGGACATGGACAGTGGACAAGCTGGTGTCGCAGTTTGACTGCCCAGTGAGCGTCAGCGGTGTACCGCACGATGGTACAATTTTTGTCACGGATGGGGATTATTCCACTGGTTTAAATGAAGCGTTGCAGCCAAACCAGTACCCCTTGCCCCTCCCACAAGACATCCTTATGAACTCGCTCATTGCAAAGTTTTTAGCATCATCGATATGTCCGAGTCCTATCTGCAGTTAGAAGTCGATGAACCAACCAGTAAGCTCCTAGCCATCAACACTCACCGAGGCATCTATGAAGAAAACCGTTTGGCTCCCGGAGTGAAAGCAGCGCCAGGAGCGTTCCAACAGGTGGTTGACGCAATACTGGTAGGTTTGAAGCACAAGAGCGGATACATCGATGACATCGTCGTCGGTGGTCGAAACGAAAAGGGGCACGAAGAAAATCTGAATGCGCTGTTCGAGCGTCTTCGAGAATTTGGTTTTACCATCCGTTTAGCAAAGTGCTCATTCGGATCTCACCAGATAAAGTACCTAGAACACCTATTGGATCAGCCCTAGGTTCGACCGGATCCTACCAAGGTTGAAGCCATAAGGCAAATGCCAGCACCTGTCGACGTGTCCGGCGTCCGCGCGTTCCTAGGAGCCGTCAACTATTACGGCAAATTTGTGCCTGATATGCGCGCTCTGCGATTCAGTCACCGTTTTCTTGATGGGTCAATTCGTGTCATTCAGTATGCATCCAGATCCCTGGCTCCAGCAGAGAGAAACTATAGCTCGAGAAGCTCTGGCAATAATATTTGCGGCCACGAAGTGATTTTCGGTCGCAAGTTCCGGCTACAAACTGACCAGGCACCTTTGATTCGTATCTTTGGATCTTAAAAGGGCATTCCGGTGTATACTGCCAACAGAATGCAACGATGGGCCCTGATGCTGCTCATGTACGGTTTTACGATCGAGGACGTGGCCACTGTACGTGGTCACGTCGATGTGTTGTCGCGCCTCATCAACCAACACGTTCGTTTGGATGAGGATTACGTTATCGCAGCAGTCTCGCTTGAAGATGATGTCAGGTTAGTAGCATTCGATTGCCTCAACGTCCTTCCGCTCAATTTCAGAGCAGTTCAGCAAGGTACTCAGAACGATTCGATTCTAAGGACGGTTGTCCAGTATGTCCACCAAGGCTGGCCGGCCAAGCAGACTATTGCATCCAATCGCGAGATGCAACAAATCTACAAACGCCGTGAATCGCTCATGACCGTACAGGGATGCGTACTTTTCGGAGAGAGACTCATCATTCCGTCTCGTCTACGGAAGCGTTGAAATTTGCCGATACTGAAATTGAAAAAGAAGTGAAGGCGTGCTCACAGTGTGCTCTTGCTGCTAAGTCATCGGCTCGAGTCTCACCTGTGCCTTGGCCAAAACCACAACGACCATGGCAACGGGTCCACGTTGACTATGCCGAACCGTATCACAACATCAAGAACCACCAAGATTCTGCGTGGTATCTTTGCCCGAGCTTTAAGTATTCCACAACGGCGCCCAGTTTACCAGTACAGAGTTTGCGCAGATCTGCAGCATGAATGGTATCGAGCACAACACCACCGCGGAACGGTTTGTCGATACTTTTAAAAGGGCCATTAAGAAGATTCGAAGAGGACAAGGCTCACTCCATGAAGCACTGAACTTGTTCCTGTTGACATACCGAAGCACACCAAATCCGTACGCACCGAATGGAGATTCACTTTCAGAAGTTTTGTTCGGACGACGAATCCGTACAAACCTGGAACTGTTGCGGCCACTAGCAGATCGTCAGCAAACGGAGCGAGAAGCAACTCTACAGAAACACCATCGGTTCTTCGAAAAGAAAGATCCAGTGTACGTGAAGATTTACAGCCGAAACTCTTGGTCGTGGGTTCCTGGAACCGTCGTAGAAAGAATTGGAAGTGTTATGTATAATGTATGGACAGAGAAACGCCGCTTGGTCCCATGTGAACCAGATGAAGAGTCGAGCAACCGTTGAAGGAGCATCGAGCGACTCAACGTGATGAAATCCTATCCGCTGCCTTTGGATATATTGCTGAGCGGTTGGACCTTGCCGAGTAGTACCTTTCCGGCAATGCCTGCGTCTTCAGTAGCTCAGAGTCCAGCAGCTGATCCGCCAATTCCGATAGGGAGGGAACCATCACTTCCATCACTTCCAGTAAGCCTAACCAGCTCCGTCAGCCCCGTCAGTCCAGTTCGCTCTTAGAACTTCAGCGAACAGGGTGCATCAACCGACTCTAACAACCAAAAACCAGCTACCACTAGCATTCCTGAGGTGCATACTCCATGACGTTTTTTCTCGGATTAGAAGAGCGCATCCGCGTTTCAATGTGTACCATCGTATTGAGGAGGAGATGTTGGAGGCAACTGAAGCAGAACTGGGAATGCAGTCTCGGCTATCCCGTTCCTTATTTTCCCATTGGGCTCTTCCTTGACAGCTAGGCTGTCACTGCGACAGATGCCAGTTCAGTGGACAAACGTCGTATGAAGAAGTTGCAAGTCATGTATCTAACTTTAGTATTTTAATAATCGTATCGGTTAATTTTAAAGTTGTAACTATTGATGTTAAACCACATTTAGTCCGACCTTTAAGTATCACGCCCAATGCAATGTTGCGAGATACAAAAATTGCATATCATCGAAACATCAATTGCATAATGCAGAAACAAAAATAAAAAGGTACAATTGTAAAATTATTACACTCCAATGTAAAAGCTCGTTCGTCTGCTACATACAATATTTGTCATTTTTAGTTTGTTTAAGACATCAACATTTCGATGATACTCAAATCACTAGACAAAACATTATAATATTGTAACTTATCAATAAGAAGTTGAAATTCTTGACCAGCAACGATGAACACGAAGCTACTGGTGTAAGTGTAGGTGTGAACGTCTACTATGGTAAGTCGACACTTTCCATAATGACTCTTCCTTAAATTTTCTTACCTAATTAAAATACACATCATCGCCTACAACTCCGAATTTTCAAGTTTTACCTCTTCAGAAGTTTATATTTCAAAAACAAATCGTCGTTCAGTCCTAGCCCTTCAGTTCAGAAAGGGGTATGGGCGCGTTCTGCAGAGTTGGTCGCGGCAGGTTTCATGAGTGAATCGGCTGCCCCATCAATGTTCAAAAGTGCCTGAACCAAATGGACAGCTTGTAATGATCACTTGAAGATGCGATGGGAGATCATTGCCCTGATACTCCGAAATGTAGCATGTTGTAAAATGTTTCTTGTCTTATATAACCAAACAAGATGGAGTAAACGAGTACTCATCAGGAATGATCTCTCATATGCATCCGTCAACTAGTCAACTCTTTAAAAGCTAGGGATAGACCCGAGGTAATACGACGGACCAACAGAAACACCGAGACAACACAGTAAAGCACGGTATAAACCCTAACCAATTTTACTTTCAGCCAAATTTTCTAACTCAAGGTAAGCAAGCGAATGACCACTACAAAATATACTAAATATCCACGACCTAATATATAACGGAGAATGGAAGGGACCATCAGGGCACCCAAGTGAAACGATTTGGATAGGGAGCATGGAACTGCCTTCTCCCAATTGTTAACATTTCGCCGAACGAGGGCGGGCGGGCTCTTCGATCCCATCTATTGGGTTTATTCTGTGAATCGAGGGTTCGATTCTAATGCTGTAGGTGTGAACTTGCTTTTGGAAGGAGATTCTCTTCCCTATATTCGCAGGTTTCGCGTAAGTGTGTCTGCTTACTGGCCCACCCAAAGTTTTTGGCAATTTAAACAGGAGCAACAATAGAATCCTGATCAAACCATTTTTCAGATTATTCCACTGCTATGGAAAGTAACCTTGCTACAATAGATGGTAATATCTCATCATCATCATCACATCAAAACAAATCGCCGTTCTGTTGCACAAGAGTCCTTCTTACAAGTACAGATATATGTACCTACAAACAAGTCAAAATCAACTCACCAGACTTGGGCGTTCCAGTGGTATGTTGGTTGAAATGCGTCTGCGTGGGATGGAACGGCTGCTGTTGCTGCTGCTGTTGATGTTGTTGCTGGTGTTGTTGCTGCAGCTGGTTGTGCTGCTGCTGCTGCTCGCGTTGCTGCTGATTATGATGGTGATGCTGGTGGGAGCTGCCTGCTACAGCTGCAGTCATTGTTCGATAGTTGAGGTGGGAAATTTCAAATTAGAATTAATATCCGGCAGATAATGTTGCTGCAGTTTGAATGTTCGCAAGAATAGTGGAAAGCATTTGATTTCGTTAGCTTACAGAACAGTATTCAGGAAAGGAAAGTAACTCAAGATAACATGTGAGTATGAGAGGATGTTTCAAAATGTAATATGTATTTTATCTTCGTTTTTTTATTGATCTTGAGTTGGACAGCAACATCCGTGCAGATTTGGAAAAGAGTTTATGAAATTGACACAGATAGAACGACAAAATCCAAGAAAAATAACGGATACGAAAAAACATAGATTCTAAACCAAAATAATCAAAATCATTGAAAACCAAAAAACAAAACAAAAACAAAAAAAACAATACTTTACACTTACGTTGACTATCAGTTTCTTCATTTCTAGTTCTCTGTGCTGCTTTCGAGAGGCTTTTTCTCTTTGACGGCGAATGTTTTAGCGCTGCGATTTCACGCGGTGGTGAAGTAGGAAGTTTTTGTTTTGATTGAAAGTTTTTTTTAATAGATCGATTGTTGGCGTGCGATGGTTGGTGCGATGGTTGGGATGGTCGGGATCGTTAAAATAAAAAAGAGAGAAAAGAAAAGAAAACACATACAATCTAAAACACGGTTTTTTTCTTTATCTGGACCGGAAGGTCAGAATAGAACTCGATTTAAAACGCTAAAAGGGAACAAATAAAGAATTCTGCTCTGGATGGAACTGGTGGCGTAAAAAAAATATTGATGAGGATTTGGTTTTGTTTATCAGTTAAAAATTATGGTACTGCAAGCAGAAACGCTAAACAAAACAAAACTAATGTCTTAAATTGTAGAAATACCATACATCGTTAGATGCTCGTTTCAGCACACTATAAAAAGGTATCGTACAAAAAGAAAAACTTACAAAAGCCGAACCAAAAGCACTCTTTTAATCAGCATCATCTCCCAACTAAGAAAATCAAAGACCCAAAGGGAGCAAACTAGTCGAAAACCATGCCGAACTCAATCCAAAACCAAAAAGAAAAAGGAACCAAAGCATTGGTAACACGCGCCTCCATCAGCCCGGGGACGGCGAAGCGCAACCGACACATAATGGTGAGAGTCTAGAAAACTGTGGAACAATCCAACAACACGAAGTTTACTGTACAGGTCAAAAGCGCTCATCGTTGACAATCACTCTCGGAGTTCTCCCCTATTGCGACTATTTACACAATCGTTCGCTACTTTAGCTTACAACATATTTTTCAAAGAAACCTGCGTGCCCGTATCATCGTCTAAGGCAAAAGGAAATCAAAGCACCGGCAGCGAGACTATCCTAGGGATAAAAAATACATTGCTAACAATCCTAAGGATCTTCACACAGCAGAATCTAAGAAACCGTGGCACGAACTGTGTCGAAAAATTTACGTTCAAAGTGTTGGATGCAAACCAAAACATCAACTGAAGTCGAAATAAACAAGATTTTTGATACAAACGAAACTTATGGACACAGCAATCAATCATTTCGCAAACGAGGTAAATGATGAAGGGATAAGAGTTGTCAAATCAAAACATAAGAAAGAACAATTTGTATAAAGGGTACTACTTGATGGTGGGAGTAAAAACACAATAGAAATAGATAGGAACACAATTAGAAGAGAGCATAGTGCTAGGTAGTAGAAAGAAGCAAGCGTATCAAACACGAATCACTCAAAACTAGCTGACGCCTCGGAACTTGCTAAGGCCGTACGTAGCGAATCGTTCTAATTAACTGTTAGGTATAAAGACAGCAGAGGGGAGGAAACAATGGTTTTGAATGCATTCGCAAGTCAGCAGGAAAGGAAGGAAATACGCTAGTATAATAGTTATAATCATAGCTGACGTACAGGCAGAATAGAGCGAGAGATTAGGTAAAAACAGCGCTAAGGAGGGTTTGTTAGATTACCTATGTAACTGGTGACCAACGTGCGAAATTTTCTATGATTGCCTTTGATCTCCGGAAGATCCACTGGGTTTTAGCAATAGTTTATTTGTTCGTATTGGTATTGTTTCGAGTTACACGTTATGCATATACATTGGGGGTTGATGGGTTGTATAGTTTTTTTTGTACATACAAGTATTTGCAATGGTATTTTGTACATGTTTGTTTGGTTTTGTCATTTGTAATGCGCAGCGTGTATGCAAAGAGAAAGAGAGAAAGAGAAAAAACGAGAAGAGTTTATAAATAGTACGGTGGTTGGGATATTATTGTCGTCTGTTCCTGGAAGGCAATCTAAAAATTGGCTCATTGAAATAAAAACAGTATCATTAAACAAGAATTTTAATTTGAAAATGAAAAAGTTGCTTTTTAAAGATCACCGCTGGCACGGAAGCGAACTATGAAATAGTCCAAGGAAGATCTGTGGGTAATGATCACATTGGTAATCAGAATGATTCGAAATAGTAAGTTTTTCAGTAAGTTCATTCAAGTGATGAAGGGTAGCAATCGCTTCTACAGACACTCTTTCTGATAGATCTCCTTGTTGATTGTGCCTGTAGTGACGAAAGATTTACTCGTTTTGCCACACGTGCAAATTGCTTGCCACACAAGGTATTTTTTTTGGGAAATTTCGATGCCTCCTTCATTCTGAAATGCTCAGCTGTAGCATTTCTGGTCATAGCAGAATAAAAAGCCAGCCCCCCTGTAAGCTGCTTGAAATCCTCCAGGACATAAGTTTCATCGTCCATAAAAACGCATGAAAACTTCGTCAAATATTCGCAGTACAAACGTCGAGCCCGTGATTTTGCTGCCAAGTTCTGTTTGTCGTTGCGATTTGGAACTGGTTTTACTATATACGACTTAAGTCCCAAACGTTGTTTTGATTTTGGGACAAAACCAGGCGACATCCCTACGAGCCACAGTTCGAATGGAGAGATTTGGGTTTTTCGTTAATATCCTTTTCATCTTTTGGCCCATGACAGGATCAGCGCGTCCAATGTTTTTGTCACTTCTCGGTTTCCTCTCCACCGTCAAACGTCCGAAAATGATTTGAGCACATCGTTAACAGTGGATTTAGGCAAATCCAATGTTTGTGAAAGGTCCCGTATTGACAAGTCAGGATTTGCCGTACGCCTGTACAAAATTCGCTCGCGCACTTGTTTTTCTTTCGTCGCCATCTTGAATACTAAACAGGAAATGTAAACATCAATCATAGTCTTTTTCATCATAGACTCTCAGCTATACTACATTGAAATTTTTCATTTCTACGTGCAATATTTCAAAATTTACAATGATTTGAAGGTGTCCAGATCAATGTGGTTACAGATTTTACAAGAGCGGAATGTCACAAAAAAACGATTTGTGACAAATACCAGGTGAAAAAATTAACCGTTTCAAGACTGTGCTCAAAATTTCGTTCAACCGGGAAGATTTCTGTGGACAATAGAGGTGGAAGACCACGGTCCACCACATCAAGAGAGGACTTTGTGATCGTCAGATGCATTAAGAAGAATCCTTCCAAATCTTCCTTCAAGGTGGAAGCGGATTTACAGTTATCTGTATCGGATCGGACAATCAGACGACGTGCCGTTGAAGCCGGATTATTATCTCGACGCCCTGCTAAGAAACTTCTGATTTCACTCAGGAACCAGAAGAAAAGGCTCCTGTTTGCTCAATCTCATATTGGCTGGGATGTGCTGAAACGGTTCTGTTCAGTGATGAGTCGAAGTTGAACATCTTCGGAAGCGACGGGATTTGCCGTCTACGTCGACCGACTGGAAAACGCTTAGATTCACGGTACTGCCAGAAGACGGTGAAGCATGGCGGAGGAAATGTGATGGTCTGGGGATGTTTTTCTGCGACCGGCTTTGGTCCAATTCATCGAATCGATGGAATCATGGACCGTTTCATGTACAATAACATCCTGGAAGATGTTATGCTGCCTTATGCTCAGTGTGTCAAATATTCTCTTTGTGTACCTAAAAACATAAGATAACCTTGACGAGTGATACACCCGTTATTCTCTCACTATGCAACAATGATATGTTGTAGCTTGAATTAATTGCAACAAAACACGAAGAAAACAACAAAATGTTGCATCGATGATGCGAAAGAGACAAGTTGCTGTAAGAAAATGTTGTGATTCGCACACATGTTGCAACGATCTTGTTTTCCTGCAACAGCAACAAAATAACGTTTTGTCATTATTGCAACACACTACCGATAGCAACAATGCTTTATCAGCAACATGAAAAATAGCGACAATCAGTTGTTGCTGTCGGACATATTACTGATCTGAATAATTATAAAATTTGTTGTGGATAGACTTCCACCTGAAGAGAAATGCCTGTATGAAATCACACACAGAACAAAAGCGAACACTATCTTTTGCAAACTTGTTGCAAGTTGACTATTTTATCAGGGCAAAATAAAAAAATATGTGCGTTTAACGCCTGATTTTCAACCCAGAACAGCCTGAACATAAAGAAGTTCAGTACAGAGGATCTACAGTTGTAACTATAGTTTTCCCGATTACACAAAGTTACGATATCCATTCTAACATGTTTATTTAGTCTTATGGAAGATCATCAGATATAATGAGATAATCAGGGATGTTCTAGGTTGTCCAAACTGTCCTGGAGTACAGAATTTAGAATCTAAAGTTGTAACTATAGTTTTTTCGGCTATACAAAGTTACGATATGCATTCAAGCTTGTTAACTGAATCTTTTGGTTGGTTCACAGACATTTTGAGATAAACTGGGATGTTCTAGGTAATCCAAACTGTTCTTGAGTTCTTTGCTTAGGATCTACAATTGCAACTGTAGCTTTTTAACTATCCAAATTAGCGATATGTTATCAATAATTTGATGATTGCATCTTTTGGAAGGTCAAACGATACTATGAGATAATTTCGGATGTTCTAGGTCAATCAAGCTGTCCTAGAGTTCAGAACTTAGGATCTACAACTGTAACGATTGCTTTTTCAGCTATACTAATGTACGATATGTATTCAACCACTTTAATTGAGCCTTCTGGAAGGTCAGCAGAAATAATGAAATAATCTGGGATGTTGTAGGTGATCCAAACAGTCCAGGAGCTCAGATCTTGGGATCAACAGTTGTAGCTGTAGTTTCACGGCTATTCAAATTTACGATATGTATTCAACTATATTCAATGGATCTTCTAGTAGGTCCACTAATATTATGATGAAATCTGGGATGTTCTGGGGCATACCAGGCTGTTCATTAGTTCATAGATTAGGATCCATAGGATCCATAGATTAGGATCCATTGAAACCATTGAAACTGTAGCTTTTTCAGATGTGCAAATGTACGATATGTGTTCAACTATGTTCATTGGATCTTATGAACGAGCAATCAACATTATGAGATGATCTGGGATATCCTAAGTCATCCAACCTGTCCTGGAGTACTGAACATAGGATCTTTAATTGTAACTGTACCTTTTTCGGCTACACATACCCAAGTAGCACACTACGATCATAGTTAGTTGTAGTAACTTGATTATGACTTAGCAAGCCATATTTATGTTATCTCGACTAAATGGCAACAAGTGTGCTACTAGGATAGTTATGATACGTTTTCAAACATGTTTATTGAGTCTTCTCGATGGTCAACAGACATTATGAGATGATCTGGGACGTTCTTTATCAGCCATACAGTTCTGGAGCTCAAAAATTAGGAGCTGAAATATTAACTGTAGCTTTTTAGGCTATACAAATATACGATATGTATTCAACCATGTTCAGTGGATCTTTTTTTAGGTCAACCGACATTATTGGATAGTCAATCCTCACAGAATATTTTTTTGGCACATTATGGATATGAATCTCTCAAATTGGTTGTTGGATATAAAGTTCAAGAATGCATCTTGAAGTTGAAAAGTTATGATTGAATATGTCGAACAAAACTGATGATTCTCGATAGGCTCTTGGTCCCGATTTGGCTGAACCAACTGTAACTGTATCTTTTTTAGCTGCAAGGCAAACTTAGAATGACCAATATTATCCCAGATTATCACATAATATCTTTTGACTTTCCAGAAGATTTAATAAACGTGGTTGAATGCATATGGTAACTTGGTATCGTTGAATTATCTACAGATACAATTCTCGAGTAATTCATGATTAGGGCCTAAAAGCCATTTGTAAACAATTACTTTAAACGTTGATCTCTCGCGAATCACGAGAATGCTACTAAATCCAGATCAAAAACCACATCTCCATAGGTCCCCGCAGCATGCCAGGATGTGTCCAGCGTTCTCCTGAGCACTCTGTATGGCTACCATTCATCTTGTAATGGAATCCTTATGTGATTTGACGCGTCTCACGATAGCTTGGAAATATTTTAGATAATATCTTCAAAAGTAACCCATACCCACCGGAAACACATTGTAACTCTCCGGGTGAGAGTTCGTGATGTGGCGCAAACAATTTTTCAACAGAAACGTTTTCGGACTGAACTTGCAATTAAGACCCAGGCTACAACTAAGATCCCCGTTCTCGGAACGAAATATGTTTCGAACTTTTTGAGACACATTTTCTTTGTCCTCTTAAACAAATGTAGGATTTTTTTTTAAACAACACAACGCAACAAAATGCACTGAGGAAATGCCACAAGGAACGGAAATTATTGATCGCTCGAATATTGGAAGAACAGCACTAGTCGGGATTGCAAAAGCTTTGATGAAACGTATGCAATAAATAGGGGAATGCCGCTAGAAACGGACAATGGTTGAAAAGATGAACACTAGTTGTTGCAAATCAAATTTTTTAAAGGAATAAATTAATTATCTTATGATTTTAAAACAACATGCATGATAAACTTTAGTTCATGTTAACAGAACAAACTGAAATTTATTGCAAATCGTATGTTTTTCATTAAAGCAGTAGGTATCGATCTTCCATCTTTACCAACTATCCCCTATCACTCGACAAAATTTTTGAGAGAGAAAGAGGGATAAAACTAAACATTGTCTCGGTAGATGCAACATGTGTATTGAACTTATTTATGTTGCATACAAAGCAATATACAAACAACGCCTTGTCTCTTTCCAAAATAGCAATCAGATGTTGTGAAACATTAATATCTTGATTCAACTGCCATGCAATTTGTCATTATTGTGTTGAGTATGCAACAATGATAAAAATACATTATTTTTTGTCCCAACATTGAAAAGTTAGGACAATGTCTTTATCATTCATGCATTCACGAATTTCGATTCAGTTATGCTGAATGGAATATGCCATTAAAATGGATGTTCCAACAAGATAACGATCCCAAGCACACCGCCAAAGTGGTTAAACAGTGGTTTAAGGATAACCAAATAATGGTGATGGACTGGCCGCCCCAATATCCGGATCTGAACCCTTTCGAGAACCTGTGGGAGATCGTGAATCAGCGAATTGATCGTGAAGGTGTTCGAAATAAGGATCAGTTGTTTGGGCAAATCCAAAAGGCTTGGGCAGCAATTCCACAAAACTTCATTGTCCACCTGATCGAGTCTACAGAGTGCGGCAGAGAATAATGCGAAAATGTTCAAACTATTGGGAGTATTGGGATTGGAGTATTGGGTTAATTCGTGTAGCTAGGGACTACTTTCTGTCGAAAGTATTTTTGTTTATGTTAATTTTCAAGGATGCAGCAATCATTCTATTTGTTTTATTCCAAATTTGTCAAAATGTTGGCGAAAGATGTGATCACCAGTTTGTTGCTCGCCCAGAAGAAACCGAAAGAGATTACCAAGGTGGTAGGGTGCTAGTTTACCGCATAAAAAAGTCCCTGCAGGATGGTCCTGCGTGATCAAATCGGTCCGTGCAAAAATTGCTCGCAACCTGGTGCGTTCCATAAGAAAACTTGCAAGGGAAGCCAATATTTCGGAGCAATCCATGCGGAGAATCATCAATCAAGACCCGCATGCATCTTCCAGAGCCAGAGTGAAACGCCACTTGATTAAGGACCGGATCATGGAATTACGAGTGACTCGTTCCAAGAGATGGTTTTCCTTGTTGAAGAAGGAAAAAATGATAATCCTGTTCTCCGACGAAAAGCTTTCCAGCATCGATGCTGTGGCCAACAGCCTCACGGACCCGTTCATTTCACCGCAGAAAATGGAGAACGTTCCGGAAAAAGTGAAATTCAAATTTCAAACCAAACATCCGGCTGGTGCCATGATGTTTGTCTTGCTGGCGTCCAACGATTTGAAAATGCCGCCTGTTTTCATTGATGCTGGAGTTAAAATCAATACCAAAGTGTATATCGGTATTTAAAAGGACCAAGTGCTTTCCTGGGTGAAGGCCAACTTTTCCGAGGACCAAAACGTTGTCCTACAGCAGGATGGAGCGCCGTGTCACACGTCCAATCGAACCCAACAATGGTTGAACGATAACATGAAGTTTTGGGCGAAGGATTTGTGGCCCCCTAGCAGTCCAGATCTTCATCCGTTGGATTATTCGATTTGGGCATATGTTGAAGCACGAGCCTGCAAAACATCACACCATAGTGTGAAAACCCTGAAGTCAACCATAACACGCACATGGCAGTCAATGTCGGAGGACTACGTCCGAAAGGCATGCTCTGGCTTCCGGCTCGAAAAAGTTCGGCTCGAAAAAGTTATTAATAAAAGTTTAGGACAGATTGAATAAATTTGTTTAAAAAGACTTTATAAAGATAACTGCACTTGAAAATTGCGATATTATTGCTTGAATTAGTTGAAAACGATATTTGAAAGCAATAGAACAAATTTTCGCATTATTTTCTGCCGCACCCTGTATGCCTCGCAGATGCAAGGCCGTAATTGAAAATAAAGGATTCGCTACGAAGTATTGAAAGCCAAATTGAATTTGGTAAACAACACGTGAAATTGCACTTGGTTTGATTCAGAAGGAAAACATTGACTTTTTTTTCATGATTTTTTTTTTTGAATAGTGATTTTTTTTGTTATAATAAACATGAAAAGTGCTGTTTCTAGCATGAGCATGAGCATGAGCATGATTGACCGCCCACGGATGCAATTCCGTTATTGCCAGATCAGCTGTATTTGCACAAAGAACCAACAGATGATGTTTGGGACTAACATGCATCTTCAATGTGTAAAAACTGGTGACCCATTACAAAGCAATACCGGCGCCGGCCGTGTCCGAATGCTGGTCAAGTAGGGAATGGGAAGGAACGTGTTGACATGATACTCGCTTTGAAGGAAGCCGAGAAATCCTCTGCACTTCCACGAGAAATCACTGGGATGTTGGATAGTTGGGGAAAGGTTAGCAGCAGGGTTCGTTTTGGTTAACGATATGCTGAAAATATGTAGCACTTTTCGCCAAAAGCAATGGGCCGCTCCAATGTTACTGAAAAGAGACAAGGATAACGAAAAACAAAACAAAACGAAATAGACAAAATAAAATAAAACAGGATATTAGCTATTGTCTTCAAAATATGGTAGAAATAAATTATTTGTTGCTTTGCAAACCAGCTCTCCTCGATATCCTAGATGGCCAAGTGTTGCTGGACCGCAGCTGCTGCCGTCGGCACTCGTCGCCAACGTGTCCGAAACCTTCCGGTAGTAACATGATATGTGTGTCTAATACACTCTTCTTGCACTGATTAATTTAAAAACTAATCCTGAACACCGAATCAAAATTCACTTTGGCACGGTTGTGGTATTTTCTCTAAAATCTAGTTCTAGATACTGGCATATCTTCCCCCACAATACCCGCGAACGACGACACTTTGGACCTGAGATCGCTTGAGGGAGAATCACCAACCCACAACAGCGCAATTGATTGTATGCCATTTTTTAAATGAATCGCGAGCACGGCGTGATCCCACGACACGCAATACACTTCTATTTTCAGCTCACCGGAACCAATTGCACACGCATACTATTAATCCACGACGAAGAACAACGTGACGCGCGACGAGGTGCTACTGCCGCCGACGTCGCGCTACATAATACCGTTGTGTTGTTGTTGCCGCTGATGCGATGCAAACTACTGCCAACACACACACAACCACGTACCTCTATATATTTACGTTCTGAATAATCGCATCCAGGGTGGGCGAATAAATACAAAAATCCAATCCACCAGTCTCACACCAACACCACTGCGCTTCTCCCAAAAGTGCAAACGAAACCGACAGACGTAGAGAGGCGCTCTGGAATTATTAGTGAAAAGGATATTAACGAAAAACCCAAATCTCTCCATTCGAACGGTGGCTCGTAAAATAGGGATGTCGCCTGGGTTTGTCCAAAAATCAAAACAACGTTTGGGACTTAAGTCGTATAAAGTAAAAACAGTTCCAAATCGCAACGACAAACAGAACTTGGCAGCAAAATCACGGGCTCGACGTTTGTACTGCGAATATTTGACGAAGCTTTCATGCGTTGTTATGGACGATGAAACTTATGTCCTGGAGGATTTCAAGCAGCTTCCAGGGCTGGCTTTTTATCCTGCTATGGCCAGAAATGCTACAGCTGAGCATTTCAGAACGAAGAAGGCATCGAAATTTCCCAAAAAATTCTCCTTGTGTGGCAAGCAATTTTCACGTGTGGCAAAAAGAGTAAATCTTCCGTTACTACAGGCACAATCAACAAGGAGATCTATCAAAAAGAGTGTCTGCAGAAGCGATTGCTACCCTTCATCAAAAGTCACAAAGAAAAACCTTTGTTCTGGCCCGATTTGGCATCATGCCACTATGCTAAAACTATGATGGAGTGGTACCAAGCAAATCAAGTGAACACTGTACCAAAAATCTCAAACCCGCCAAATTGCCCAGAGCTACGACCAATCAAGAGATATTGGGCTCTGATGAAGCGGAAGCTTTCTGGAAAGAAGCAAGGAATCAAAGACATCAAACATTTCCAGCAAATTTGGACAAAGACGGCTTCTCCGATTTCTGAAGAGTCTGTACAAACCCTAATGGACGGAGTTAATCGCAAAGTTCGAAAATTTTATGCAAATACCGAATACCTTTGTTTTGTCTTCACAAATTGTTAAAACACATCCCATGAATCTGAAATAAACAACTACGCCCGAAATATAATGCGAAATTTATGTTTTATTCGTTTTGAGGTGTCCGGATTATTGCGGATACATACCTTAAACTAATCTTTCTAGCATCTATGCTCCCAACGATAAAGTACAAAGCACAGCTTTCTTCCTTCCCTTGATTCAAAGTAGTAGAGCCATTTTAGATCTTTCTGGAATCGCTCTATTTCTTGGAATCCTCTTTGCGGCACATACTACGCATTTGGCCTGGCCGATGACAAGAAAAAATATGTATTCAAGAAACCATCATTTTCCAAGATTCAAGAATTGGCTGCGTTAGTGTGAGATTAGATTAGATTAGAGACGACACTGAAGAAGTCTACACATTGTAGACGAAATACACGTATCTGTCAGAATAAGCAATAAAGGTTGTTGGAATTAAATGGAAATTACTAATTTTACTTCTCATTTATTCGTAACAGATAAAATAGTTTAAATAACGCTTGCGAGGCGATTTGGATTCATTCATTTGGCGATTTGGATTGATCATTTCTGAAAGATAAGGAAATTTTCTACGGCTTGAACTAAATTTCAGACAATTGAAACTTAAACTTATTGCAAAGTGATCATTTGAACTGAAAAGTTTAATTTTTTGCTACTTTTTTCATTTCAACCGTGTTTAAAAATTATAAATAATTAATTATTAATGCCAATTTTTAGTTTAAGCCGTACAAAAATAACCTTCCAAACAGTTATTTGATGGAGGGAATCGGATTAATAGTTCAAGCCCGGAGCTTAAAGTTAGATTGAAAAACATTGTTTCGAGAAAATCGCGTTCAAAGTTTTTAGCGCAAAGCGCAGCGCACGTGAGACAGGTGTGTTCGAGACGCTGCCAGTCAGTAAATATTCATCGTATCAAAAAATCCGTCTACACATATATTCTACAAATATGTGGCTTTCATTTTTTGCCATCGATGCCAAAATCGATTTTTTGGTTCAAATTCAGGGGAGGGTTCCCTTAAGTTTACAACATTCTTTGTATGAACAACTCGACATTCAGCATTAATAAGTCGAGCACTCGACACTGAAGAAGTCTGTAAGTAGCAGACGAAATAGGCCTATCTGTCAAAAGATAAGCTCGAAGTAGAATTCAAAGGAAGTTGCTCGCGTTTACTAGCGAAAATTTGAAAAAGTGTTTCTATGTTTTATTTTTTATTTTTTTAAAAGTGATCAAATAAGGTGTTAATTTTAAATTCTCCTTGTAACATGAAAAGTGCTGTTTCTACAAACTAAAAACATGTTTCACCCAATTGATTTCTTATAAACCTTCAGAGTAGAGTTTCATTATTAGGATTGACTGGTTGCAAATGTTTTGTCCAATACTGTACAGCTGGCAACAAATCGGAGTTGCGGCGAGTTGTTCAGAAATCGTTTCCTTAGTTAGTTACATAGTCCTTAGTTTCACAGACAAACTGTGAAACTAAGGACTATGTAACTAACTAAGGAAACGACTTCTGAGTACTTTTGGAAAATTACACCAGAATTTTAGAATAATGTGGAATGTTACAGGAATTGCAACATCCCCAGTGACCTTTCAAGTTTTATCGCGGTTCTAAAAAATTCTGATAAAGACAATTTCTTGGGATGATTGCAGGTTCACATATTCATGACTTTCCCTATTTCCCCCCAAAACTTCAACAATCCAAAATGTTCCCCGTTAGTCCTAATGTAAGTCCAGTACCTTGAGTATAAAATGCCACTTTCTGGTATCTTTCTCGATGCGATATCACAGCTGTATCGGCTGTATCTTTCTCGATGCGATATCACAGAGTATTTATGCTTAACTATTTATGAAATGGATTTGTTAACAAGACTACCATTATACTAACTACAATGTTAGCCGCCTTTTAGGTTTTAAACCGATCCTGCGAAACACAACCTTGCTTATGGTCTAAAATTTACAAATTAGTAATCACAAAATGCAATCTCCGGTTAAAACCAAACTCCATGACTGGCAAAGATAAAATAGTTTTGGTTCCGGTTTTAGTACAAATACAATTTCTGGATTAGCCGATATGCAAAAAAATGGATGGTAATGGAAGAAAGAGAGAGCAAATGTCACTATCGATTATCATTATTAGCTGTGAATGTGTTATGAGTTCAAAATGATTGCCATTTGTTGGAATTTCCGAGAGACAGAAAAATAACGAAGTAACCTGAAGACCCTATACTTACGGGATGGAATCTTCTTGAAGACGGTCTTCGCCATAAAGTCCTGAAAGCGTTGTGCATAGAAGGAAGGCCGGTGTACCGATACGGTATCCTAAAATTAAACAACAGAGATGATATAACTGGCCACCGCTTTGATTCACCAGCAGCATACTTACACCATCGTGTATAATACTTTTCCACGTGTGTTCGAGCTTTTTCCTTAACCTATAGGACTGTAGGATGTCGATAATGCCGATGAACAGTAGGAGCCGCTCACCCTTTTCGCTGCGCGCTGGGATACCACCCGGTCTGAAACGCGGTGAGAATGGTGTTAATTAAAATCCAAAACAAACACATTGCGCTTTTTTGATACATACGGTACATCATCCTCCTCGTCGATCGGTTCACTCTCGGCCTGGATGCTTTCCATTGCAGTCGAATGCGCCACAAGCCGCTGTCGGTTGATGGATCTATTCGGAAATGTTCGTGTGGAGAGAAAGGATGGGGAAAGCGTTATTGTCATGTCGGGGATGAACGAACTGTAATTGATGCTAAAGTTGATGCAGAGAATGATTATGGTTGTTGATTCGTTACTTAACATCAGTCGGTCCAGTGATCTGATTCGATATTTTACCTAAAGTAACTGAATTATAAGCAGTGTAACTCCCACTAATCTACAAGCTTAGATAATTACAATGTCGAAGCAACGATTTTGATTGCGATACTGATCGCGAAGGAACAGTTCGAAAAGTACTGTTTAAGGAAGCTTAGTAAAGTCACTACAATTGCTAGGTTCAACTTAGCAATCATTAATTTACTTCCAAAAAAAAGTTCCTATCCCTGCTTAGCACAAGAGAGAAACGTTCGATGTTTTTTTTCAGTCCAGCAGACACTTTGCCCGTCGTTAGCCTTAAACAATAAAGGGATGGGAACAGAAATGACATGTAGCGAGTAGGTCGATCCGGAAGCTTTGGTTCCTGCAAGCAAAGGGGTCATACCTAATGAGCATTTTTCCGTAAGCTGTGTTCCTGTACCAGAGATAAAACCGGGGGAGAGAGAGAGAATGCAGGTGAAAAGGAATGGTCAGTTTAGTGGTAATCGCTCTTCATCATCCGACACATTGACTAATCTGGTTTTTTTTTGTTTTAAATCATACTACAACTATTTATATAGGTACAGCAAGAGAAAAAATCGCCATCATTTCGCTGGAAGGATTTCGAAAACACAACAAAGGGCGAAACAAACATTGCTTTCGGGAGCATTTATGCCACGGCTATGAAGCGAGGCATCCAAGTGTAGTTGGAATCAAATAATGGGGAACAAAAGAACAAGACATCCATGTTTGCTTTGGCTAGGTGCACTTGGGTAGGCTGGTGAATTGGATTTACAAGATTTCTGTCGCTGGAATGTAGTCCTGTGAGGGGAGATGAGTGATGTCGTTATTGTTGTTGTTGTTGTTGTTGTTGTTTTTACATACAGCAATGAGTGTAGGCTACACGGTCATTCCGATTAACAGGGATATGCACTCGAGTGGTTGTGATCCATAGGATTAAATTGCGGTGCTTGGAAGCTTCTGTCCGTTAGACAGTACGTATTAATATCTTTTCAAGGGTAAAATAAGCAAAAAAGGAAAACTCATAAAAAGCTTCTTTTTGTACAAAAAAAAGGCAACATCAATATAAGCCTCGCGACGGTTGAATTTGCAGACAACGTTCCAATCAAACCTAATCGAATCAAAAGCAGAGAATTGCCAATCGCGCTGTCCTGATGGCTGATTAAATTCTCCTCAATCTCATGCAAACTTCAAAACGTTCATGTTCGTGTCTCCGATTATGTTATACCTGGCTGCTGGCTATAGATAAGTGTGTGTGTGTACGTGCTTGTGTGTATTTATCATCACAGATTTGCGGAAGCTTGTAATTCCACCTTCGCACGAGTTGTCGGCTTCAATTACGCCCCAGCATCCTTCGCAAATCTAATCGAACCATACCATCATCGCTGCCATCCTACGACGTCCTGGGCGCCCCACATGTGTAGCCTTATCAACGTGTATATTACTCTTGTGGTTCAGTGTGGGTGCAGTATCGAAAGAAAACCACAACTTCCAAAGCTAATTCCACATGCTTTGAAATCAACTTAACACACCTAAAACCGTAACCTTCAGCCGTCAGAATAGGTATTTTGGGTGATAAAAAAAAACGCGCGCAACAAATTGTTTGGCAATAAGCAGTAAATCAACTCAAACTGACGGCTGAAGACAAACCAGAACGAACACCGAAAGTTGACTTTCTGAGACACTGCATCTCGCCTCCCTACCTGCTTCGGTTCAGCGCCGTCGTTCGTTGTTCCTCCCGTTCCTGCACCATATACTGGTCTGCTTCCGGTGCATCCTCGTAGTCGGATTCCCCCTCGGATTTGGCTTTGGCCGCCGCTTCCTGCTTTTCCTTGAGCGCCAGATCCAGATTGTGGATGCCAACCAGCAGTGAATAGTCCATGATCTTGAACGACTCCAGCACACGGCAGTCGCGCTGGATGGTTTTGATCAGTGCATTGCAGGTGTCCGCCTCCAGGAAGATACCGTTCGGATGGTGCTCCATGAAGTCAAGATCCTTGTAGGTGGGTGACGGTTTCGTACGTTCCGCTTTGTTGGCCTGGAGAGTAGGAAATTCAATCGTTAACAGAATGGACTTAGCTTTGTTTTCTATACTAGGGTACAATTTAAAAAGAAAATCGCCGTCACGAAAAGTGGTCAGGTTTTGGCCGTTAATAACTCATTCGTTTGTCAAGAAATTTTCAAAAATGTTGCACTAATCGATCGGAAATTTGTGTACGCGTCAATTTCAATTGAGAACAACGTTGATTTCGGGCCAGATACAGGGTGGCCACACAATCTTAATTTTAAAATTTCCGCATTTTTTCCAAATTTTCCCGCATGTTTGCATTATTGTCCCGACTGGGAAAATGAGATGATATATATTGGATTAATAGATATTTTTGAAGTGTATGAAGTTTGTTTTTTTTTAAATAGTAGCCGCGGGCTTCTTGCGTATTACGTATTCCTCCATAGCGGCTCTAGCAAATCCAGTCTAATTGTAAAAAAGAAACGAAGCCACAGGAGATTCGATTTGGGAAACGACTCGACCATTGCTGTAGACGTGAAGATAAAATTCAGCTTTGGTCCCAGCATCTCATCGTGTACCGCATCAACCTCAACAGCGAACACTTTTGATCGGAACACCGAAATTCGGATGACTTTTATTCATCTTCCATTCTTCCTGCTTCCTGACTGCGTCCACAAATCTTCTCAAATAGAGCATCATTTGAAGTGCTCTTTTAGCGCCTTGCTTCCTCGAGCTCCCACAAGTTCCCTGAACTTCTAAAATGTTCTGTATACTTCTAAGCAAGTTTCATGAAATTCTGAGAAGTTCTCTGAACCTCAAGAAGATCTGTGAACGTTTGAAAAGCTTCGTGAATTTCTGGACAGTTCTCTGAGTTTATGGGAAGTTCTCTTCTTTTCTGGAAAGTTCCTTGAACTTTTGGGATGTTCCCTGAAAGTCTTGAGTAGTTCTATGAACTTCTGAGAAATACCCAAACAAATCTGATAAGTTTACTGAATTTCTGGGAACCTCCCTGAATTTCTGTATAGTTGCCTGAAAATTTCCTGAATTGCTAGGAAACAATCTGAATTTCAGGGAAGCTGCCCGAACTTTTAAAAAGAACCCTTAACTTCTAGGAAGTTCCCTGATTTTATTGGATGTTCCCTTAACAACAAGGAGAATAGCAAAACCTCGGGGAGGTTTCCTGAATTTCTAAGAAGTTATACCGAACTTCTGATAGGTTCTGAGTTTCTAGGTAGTACACTGAATTTATACGATTTTTTCAGAATTTTTGGGCAGCATTTTCGTTCATCAGTTTCCTCACCTCTTCCGGTGTTGGGGGACGCTAATTCTGCGGGACGTAAGTCTTCAAGACAGATTTGCAAAAAAAAAACTCAAGTTCACCAACCCTCAAATTTTTGTCGAGAGAACTAGCTGAGAAACCATACGCCATCATCCGTTAGGCTGCAGTGTTTCTTTGTAACGGACTCAGGTCGACATACCGGGCCATCCATATAGCAATGAGCAATCTTCTCAATTCTGGATTTGCAGAAAAACACTGTTTCATTCAGAGAATAAGACCGTTGGGCCAAGTAAGCAAAAAAGCTACTCAAATCATTTAAAAAAAAGGTGTGAGTATGGTTCCTACCATATGACGAAAAAATCCCGAT
This sequence comes from Aedes japonicus, assembly GCA_034211315.2. Taxonomy (NCBI): domain Eukaryota; kingdom Metazoa; phylum Arthropoda; class Insecta; order Diptera; family Culicidae; genus Aedes; species Aedes japonicus. The sequence continues at coordinate 88,414 of JASCZW010004819.1, forward strand.
GGCTTTTAAAATTCCCGACTTTTCGCCGCATATTTCCCGATGATTTTGAATTCCCGCATTTTTCCCGCATTTCTCGATTTTCCCGAGTCTGTGGCCACCCTGCAGATACTGTTGAAGAATTCATATATGTTAAGTCTTGTCTTGCAAAGTATATTAACCCCATCAAGCCTAACGGATCATACATGAACCAAAATGGAGAATGACTGTATAAAATCACAGACGGAATAAAACTGTACACTGTTTGCAACAAATTTGTTCTACATAAATTGTTCTATCTGGAAAATATTTAAAACAAATGAATTTAAGGCATAATTGACGACCTAGAACTTCTTGAATATAAAGAAGTTCAAGAAGAAAAAAATAATGCCATTCCCTAGCAAAGGAAAATAACAAGCTAATATCATATAAGTAACAAGTTCTGTTATCCCAGCTATCGTTTTGATTTCCGCTGTTATCGCATAACAAATTTAGTTATCACCATTGGGCAAATTTTGTTATCATATGTTATCATTTTAAACACACTATTTTTTTATGAACGTTATAAGTTAAATTGTAAAACTATGAATATTTCCATAATATTTGAACAAGAAATTTTGCTTTTATTCAAAATATTTTTTTCAGTTATTAGCATGAGAGTTTGATTTCTAAATGATAACATAATTTGCTACTATTTAAATAAATTTGCTTACAATACAGGATTTGTTATCAAGTTGTTCTTAGTGATAACAAAATAAGTTATTATTACGATATTCAACGAGTATTTTTTGTTATTAATTCTGTTATTTTGGCTGTTTATTCAGCCTCAATGATAACATATTCAGTGATCAAAAAGTGATAACCTGGTAACAGAACTTGTTATCAATTTGGTATAATCCTTTGCTCGGGTATGCATTCAATCATATGAAATGAATCTTTTTGGAAAGTCAACAATCATTATTTTTTAACTTTGTGTCCGAAGGTACTCCAAACTGTCCTGGAGTTTAGAACTTGAAATCTACGGTAGTAACAGTAGCTTTTTAGGCCCGCGGTAAAGGTTTTAAACAGGGATGCCCTTTGTCGCCGATGTTATTCAATTTAATTATGCAAGATGTAATACGTCTCAGGTAAAATTACAAAACTTGAGCTGATGGATCTAGGTTGCCTTCAATTACCGTTGTTACTAGCTTTTGCAGATGATTTATTAATTATTGCGACATCTAAGGAGGAAATGGAATGTATTCTTAAGGAAGTGATAGAGCAGTTAGCAGATGTTGGCTTGGAATTAAATTATGAAAAATGTCAATTATTATTAAGATATCCAAATAATAAGGCACCGCAGCCCACAGAACTTGTCTTAAATGGAAAATGTTTCAAGGTTCATGGTAGTATAAAATATTTAGGAGTTTGTATTACCTCAACATTAGATACAAAATCTACAAACAGGCTACGATGCAGAAATACATTTAAGACAAGTAGAACAGTGGTTAGTTTTTGTAAACAATTTAAACCTTCGTGGCCATTAGGAGAACTTATCTACAAAACAGTGCTAGTACCTGCCATTTTATATGGAACAAAAGTACAAAAGAACTTACAAAAAAAAAGCAGAGTATCAATGGCAAATTATGAGAAACTAATTTTAAAAACCATTTTTATTCACTGTAGGAAACCTGAACTCTTATGTCACGAGCGAGGGTGGTAGTGTGGAAATGTTAAGGATATTCCATATGCTTTATAACAAATTAATTAGTATCATAATCTTTAGCGTCAGGGTAATATGATTTCTAAATCAAGGTAAGAAAATCATATTTATTTCGCTGCTATTTTACATATATTATACAACACTATACGTTGGGATAGAGGGAGGGACCATCAGAGCACCCGATTGAAGCAAATTGGATAAGAAGAGTGGGACTGCCAACTTCCTGTTGTTAACATTTCGTGAAAAGACGACGGGCTCTTCTCCCCATCTAGTGGGACATTTTACTTGGTGAGGGCTCGGTTTTGGTGTGATTTCTGCGAACGTGTTTCGGGAAGGAGATTCTCTTTAGACCCCTGTAGCTTTTGGTTACGCGTTAGTGTATCTGCTTACGGGTCCACAATACGTTTTTGGCCCTTCATAGAGCAACATAATGAAACATTTACCACAGTATAACCTTGATCAAATCGTTTAATTAAAACAGTCTAGTGCTATAGGCAGTTGCCTTGTTACACTAGATGGTAGTTCACATCATCATCATCATTATCAAACATACTCAATTAATATTCTTAAAGGTCAGCAAACATTACAAGGCAATATGACATCTGCTAAGTCATCCAAACTATCCTTGAGATCAGAACGTAGGACCTACAGTTCAGTAACAAAAGCTTTCCGGGCTATGCAAATATATGATGTGTACTAAAACATATTCACTAAATATATTGAAAGAACAGCAGACATTATGAAATAATCTTCGGATGTTCTAGAGTATCAATCTCGAAGTTCTAAATTAAACAATCCTGAAGTTCATAACTTTAAAATCTACAGCAGTAACTGTAACTGTAAATTAAACAGGTATAATGAGATATCTTGGGATGTTCTAGGTCACCAACACTACGGTTGAGTTCAGAAGTCAGAATCCACAGTCGTAACAGTATAAAGCTACAGAAGCGTAGGAATATTTTGAAACGTCCACAGTCATCATAGGATAACCTTGTCAGTTTCAGGTAATACAAACTGCCCTTCAAAACTTAAGGTTTACAATTGAAACAGTAGATTTATGAGCTATACAAAGTTGAGTTAGTTTGTTTGGCACAGAATTTCTCAATATTATCTCATTATGTCTGTTGTTCTTCCAGGACATTCATTGAATAGGTTTAAATACATACCTATCATAACATTCTATAGCGGATAAAGCTACTGTTACAACTGTAGATTTTAAGTTCTAAACTTCAAACTCAACCAGAATACACCAAGTTGCTTGTATTACAACTACTGGATAAAATTAGGCCTGAAAGGGTTAATCCAAAGAATATTGCATTGTACAATACAAATGGCTTACATTTAGTTGCGTAGTCCTTGTAGTTTTTAACTCACCTTTCGCTTGTAGGTAGACCCCTTCAGATCGTACTTCAAATGCATCTTCACGTACGATGGCAGCAGATTGTTCATGGCCACTAGTCGGACGTTTTTACTGTTGCACTGGTAGCAGTACAGCCCGAAAAATTTCGGCAGCAACGTGCGGGGGTTTTGATTTAGATTCATGTAATATCTAAGGAAATAGGAGTTAATTTTGAAATCCGATTGTAGACTTAGAAAAAAAAAGTAAACCTACCCTGGTAACAGTTTCTGCAGAAATTCACCTTCCTTATGCATTACAGTCTTGATGATGAACTCGTCGTCATCGGTTAGATAGAATATCGAACCGGATGCTCCGGGATTCGAGAGCTCTCGCAGTGGAGCTGAACACATTGACATCTGTAAAATCGTAAAGAAGAGTATAGTGACATTCTACAGCGCAAACCCATCCCCGACAAGACTCACCATGAAATCATCCGGCTGAATGCCGAACAGATCCCGAAAGTACCTAAAAGCTATCGGTGCATAAATTTTGAACTTGAACTCGCTAAAATGATGCGCCGGGGTCATGCTGGAGCCCTCCGGGGGGAACGATATCGTCTCCAATTCCCAGAAGTCCATCATCAACAGATCTCGCCGGGGTTTCGACGCCAGGCTGCCAACCGTATGCTGAATGCCCAGCTGGATCGAGCCCATAATCTGGGTGGTTTGGATCTTCTTGTAGGTAATTTCGCCACCTTCGCCCACCCGCCGATGACCAATTTTCCGTTCCTTGTCCGACTTGGGCCGGTGTGGCCGCGAGGCCAGGGGCTGGTCTGCCGACATCTGCATAATGGAAAGGAGAGAAAAGCAATCATTAGTGGTGAACAATTATTCTGCGGCTGATATAGAACGTATAATTTACTACAGTAGACACTTTTCGCGATGGCAACACTGGCGCACCCACCAGAAAGTCATTAGATTCCTTCCCCTACAGGGAAAATACCAAGCGCATGAATATTTTATCAGCCCCGTTGCCGTCGCCGTCATTGTGATGCGGAGAAAAAATATCCCCTAGCCTAAATGCATTTCATTAGCTAATAATAAATGAGCGCCCGAACCCCACGGGTGAGAAGGGATCACATCTATTCCATGTGCTTGATAAGGACAAATGGAACCCAGTTCAACTCGGATGCAGCGAAGAGGTATAACTCAAGCTCTTCCATCAGAAAAGCAAATGCCGTGCTCGTCGTCGTCGTCGTTGGTCGTCTCAATAATGTGCGGAATCATTACAATCGGAATATTATGCATACCAACAGTACAGAGCTGAGCGATAACATTCTAATGATAATATCACTTCATTGGCCGCAAGAAGACGAGAGTATATAAATGTAGCGAATAGAAAGGAACGACGATGATAGAATGTGGGAATAAGATCTTATATTCATGATTAAATCGTGAGCACACAGAACGAGAAAAATATAGGTTACACCGGTATCTTGTCACAGCAATCGATCATTATACTGTATCTATAGTTGATGTTTTAGGCAACCAGACAATCTGAACTCGTAGAACAATGGCCGCGTGGACTCTATCGCTGGTTACGTAAAAACCAAATTTATCGCATCAAGCATTAGTGAAAGTGTAGTCATTTCTATACAAATTTGTCACTGTTCATCGAATGGCTGCTGATTCAGTTAACTATAGGTAAGGGGGTGTTGGTGTATATTTTAATAAACTGGTTTTTTTACTCGACTCGATTTATTAGTACACGAAACTCAAGAAGCCTGCACACTGTAGACGAAATACGTGTATCTATCAAGATAAGCAAAGGTAGTTGGAATTAAATGGAAAAGACTAATTTTTCTTCTCATTTCTAGTAACATTTTTAAGCCTGCTATTATAAAATAGCAAAGTACTTAAATGAAGGTTTGTTTCTCGTAGAACGAATCTATAAATATAAATAAATAGATAAAGACTGTATTCGATGAAATTTGGACACACAAAATAGGTCACCAAAAATTTTCCTTGAGCCCGATTCTTTTCAAACTTTCTGGAAATAAAGTACTACTAAATGGTTAAGTTTTGACATCATTGGTTAATTGAACCACTTCTCCCAAATGTCCGCACCTTTGCCTTGACCCCTTTCATCAAATTTTGGGCAATGATAGGGCCGACTTGCTTACTTACTTTTAACCACACTTTCTTCAGTTCAAGTTCATTTTCTATCAGTTTTGGAGTTTTAACGAGCTTTGCCTTCATGATTGCCCAAAGTTTTTCAATTGGGCGAAGTTCCGGAGTGTTTGGAGGGTTGACGTCTTTTGGTACAAAAACTACAGTATTATCTTTGTACCAGTCTAAGACGGTCCCAGAGGTGATGAAGGGCTGACTCATTTTGCCAAATCCGCAGATCGCTTGCCAGACAAGGAATTTTTTGGCAAATTTCGACAGTTTCTTCTTCCGTACACTCTCCGGAACGGCCAACTTAGAGGTGGCGACGTAGTGTTCCTGTCCTTTGTTTGGTGTCGGCTTTAATGTAGGTCTCATCGTCCATCACAATGCAGAACGGTTTTGTGAGCCACTCCCTGTACAGTTTTCTTGCACGAGTTTTGGCCACCGAGTTCTGTTTATCGCTTCGTTTCGGTGCCTTCTGGACCTTGTACACATGTAATCCAGAACGTTTCATTGTTTTCTGCACAAAACAAACGGAAACTTTCGCCTTTTTCGCAATATCCTTGATCGAAATGTTGGGATAACGCTTAAATTGGTTCAATACCATCCTGGCCTCCTCCGGATTTGATGTGCCACGTTTTTTGCCACTACCATTTTTCCGCTTGGTTGTCTTACGGTCCTTGAACGTTTTGATCATATGAGATACGGTTGAATGTGCGATTCCGAGTTGTTTTCCGATCCATCGATGCGAAGCGTTTGGGTTTTCGAAGTGAGTGCCCAAAATTTGTTGGCGCACTATTTCTTCATTCGAAGCCATCGCTGAAATCACTCGACCGATTTTCACGAAACTCATTACACAATTGACACAACACAATGAAATACATTCAGTTAAAATTTCAATAATTTTTACCCACACGCTAAAAAGTTACGAACAATTGCGTGTGTCCAAATTTCATCGAATACAGCCTTTATTATTAATGATTTAGATTTGATCTAAAATTGACTTTTCTGACTTTTCTATTGTGTGTCTGTCTTAAGTAACACTTTTCTGTTCTGTGTGGTTCACTTGGAACAGTCAGATGATTACCCCGATCAAAACATTTAACCTTTCCGAAGATTATATTGACTTATGATAAGAATTCTAAGCGTGAATTGCGGCATAACCCTCCAGTATCACACCTGATGTTAGTGCCTTTATATAAACGTTCTACGACGTGGCAGTGAAAAAATGACTAAAATATGTGATACTTTCACTGCTGGTCTAATTCTTGGTCTCACATGCATGTTTCTAGCACACCGTCGACAAGGTGATGAATTTGACCCACGAGGGGGAAAAAAGTTGAAGATATTAGAAGAAATATCGGCATCGGCATGTCTTATCGTCGAATCATAAAAATCTTTTAAGTGAGTTAAGTTATTTCTTTTTAATTACGTATTCTTTGAACTATATGCATGTTTCGTCTACTACTTGCAGTCCTTCCCTGTTACTAGTAACAGTGGTGTCTAAGTACTAAGTAATCTCCATGATCGGAAACGTAAGTTTCACAGTAAACTTATGGAAAAACTTTCAAATACACGCAAAAGCAAACGCAATGAGCAGATCTTCAAAATGAAAGGTATGTTTTTGGCAATTTACCAATGGGTTTGAAATTCATGAATGAAAATTTCACTCCAACTTTCTTGATCAGCTACTGGTGTATTGAATTGTGTGTATTTGATATTCTGCCATGGTCGTAGATTAAATGATCTATAAAAATTTGATATAACGTTTTAGGGAATTCTGCCGATGAAAAAAGGGTTGAAAAATAAATTCAAAAGTGCAGACAAGCAAGAACGAAGAATAGCAAAATATAAGAGTTAAATGACTGGTAAATGACTGAACAATGCGGACCACTGGTACTTCACGTACATGCAGGTTTAAAAAAGACCCTATTTAGGGGTCTTTAGCCTCTTGCTTAGTAACTCCTATCCCTACCTCCCCGCGGTACCTGCTGGGCTGCGAGCAACCTTTGGGGAGATTGGGTAACCAACCCCGGTGGGAACTTTGGTCGTAGGCTGACAGGGAAGGGGGGGGGTTTGCTTCTGCCACCTGAGCGTCTGTTCTCCAGGAGGAGCGGCTCACAACAGCGTCTGTCCCCCATGTTAGGGGCGGCTGATCGACGTCCGAGTGCCAGGAAAGGACTCTAAGCTCGACTGTGCACTATGGTTCTCCGAAAAGTAGGGCGTTGGTGTCGTAGCGCTGCAGGAGGTGTATTGGACAGGATCCATGGTGCGAACGTTTAGAGGTAATCATACTATCTACCAGAGCTACGGCAACACAAGCGAGCTGGGAACAGCTTTTATCGTGATGGGCGCGTGATTGTTTGGTGGCCAATCGACGAAAGAATGTGCAGTTTGAGAAGAATCGGCCCTTGCGATTCTTCAACTTCAGCATAATCAACGTGCACAGCCCTCACTCCGGAATCACTGATGATAACAAGGACGCATTCCTCGCGCAGCTCAAACGTGAGTACGACCGCTGCCCAAGCCATGGCGCCAACGCTCATGTAAGCCAGGAAGAGGAATTCAGACCGACGATTGGAAAGTTCAGCGCCTACCGGCTGACGAATGAAAACGGCCTAAGGAGTGTATCGAAAATAAGCTATCCACAAACTTTCTTTCAAATTATGTTGAAAACCGATATTCATACAAAAAATTGATCCTTTATTGTACGAGGTTAAACTTGAACATAATGAAGACCGGATGAAATTTAAGTTATTCCTTCACGAATTTTCGAACTTTGGATCGAATGCTCTTCATCAAGTTCCGGACAAGTGTTGCATCGCATTTTTGGACGCTCGAGCCCAAATTTTTTTGAACTCCTGCATGTTCCCAGCTAGCCTTACTCAGTCTTCTTGAAGACCTCTTCACGATTGCCCAGTAACGTTCGATGGGTCGAAGCTGAGGGCAATTTGGTGGATTGATATTTTTCTCAACGAAATCTATACCCTTTTCCGCAAGCCCATTGAGAGTGGTTTTGGCATAGTGAGCCGACGCTAAATCCGGCCAAAACAGTGGAGGTGTACTACCCAAGTAACAATTTTGGTTTTATAAGGGTTCTGAAGAGCATGAATTAGACTTCAAGAATGCTATAAAACCATGATAAAACCAGCAATGTTTCTTGGGTATGCTTCTTATATAAAGGCAACAATCTCTTCTGGAGACACTCAGATCGATAGATTTCCGCATTTATAGTTTCGGTAGTGTAAAAAATGGTTGACTTCAAACCACAGGAACATATTGCTTGCCATTGAATCAACCTGTCCACATCGCTCACATCCTCCCTAACGACGGCAGTAAAGTATTGTGGACCTGGAAGGGTTTTTGAGTCCTCCTTTACATAGGTCTCATCGTCCATCAAAACGCATGCATCCGAACGCTGCAAAAGACGCGAATACAATTTCCGGGCCCTTGTTGCTGCTCGCTTCTTCTGTTCTGCACTTTGTTTCGAGATTTTCTGCTTCTTGTAGGTCTTCAGGTGGTTTCGCCTCTTGATACGCTGGATCATTCCGACACTCGTTCCTGCTTTATTGGCCAAATCACGTATTGACATTGATTTGTTCTTCATGATTAGAGATACCACTTTCTGCTCCAGTTTCGGGTTGGAAGAACCGGGTTTTCTGCCTCTTCCTGGTAGCTCATCCAAAGAATAGTGTTCCCCAAACTTATTAATGATGGTTTTAACACTCGCATGATGAATTCCAAACCGCTTCGCCAATTTTCGCATAGTAATACCCTTCTCACTTAGCCATGTGTCCAGAACCTTAATTTTCACTGCTTTTTCAATACGCGACATTTTGAAAACGCAGAATTTGAACCGCACAAACAAGTAAACAAAAGAAAGCTGACAGTCAAACGCACAGCATGCAGTGTTCAGAGCATAAAAAACCATCACAAATACATGCGTACAACGCAAATGTATGTGGATAGCTTATAGTCGATACACTCCTTACGTCTCATTGATTTTGATGCCTTCAAAAACATGGCCATTCGTAGCACCTTTTTCCAACACAGCCTCCCTTATCGGTACACCTGGAGATCACCACAGCATACGGAATCGCAAATCGACCACGTTCTGATGGACGGACGGCACTTCTTCGAAATTATCGACGTTAGGACCTACCGTGGCGCTAACATCGACTCCGACCACTACCTTGTGATGGTCAAACTGCGCCCAAAACTCTCCGTCATCAACGATGTACGGCACCGGCGACCGCCACGGTACAACCTAGAGCGACTGAAGCAACCGGATGTCGCCTCAGCATACGCGCAGAGTCTCGAGGCAGCGTTGTTAGACGAGGGCGAGCTCGATGTGGCCCCTCTAGAGGACTGCTGGAGTGCAGTAAAAGCAGCCATCAACGAGAGTACCATCGGGCACGTGGAACGGAGTCGACGGAACAAATGATTCTGGAGGAGAAGAATGCAGCACGCGGTAATGCTGCAAGGAACCCGGCAGAACGTGGAACGTTATAAGCAGTATCGGAAACAGTAGACCTGCGTCTTTCGGGAGAAAAACGCCGGCTGGAAGAAGCGGAATGCGAGGAAATGGAACTGCTGTGCCGTTCCCTAGAAACACGGAAGTTCTACCAGAAGCTCAACGCTTCCCGCGCTTCGTGCCGTGAGCCGAAATCTGCAGGGATAAAGATGGGAGCCTCCTGACGGAAGGACGTGAGGTGATCGAATGGTGGAAGCAGCACTTCGATGAGCACCTGAATGGCGTGGAGAATAGGCTGGGTCAAAATTCAAATTCTAGTTCCCCAATAATTTTTGGAAGCCTTTTGGGTCCCATAATAACTGTGCAAAATTTCAGCTCGATCGGTGAAACTATATTTTTGCTCTCGAGGTTTTAGTTTTACATAGGATTTTATATGGGAAAACTTACTTTTACATTGAATAATCTGGCGAGGTGACCCGTTGCCATCTAAAAATAAGTGAACCAAATTTTCTTCTTGGAAATTTTCCAAGGAAACTTTTCTTTGAAGACTGCAAAGCGATCCGACGATTGTAGAAAAAGTTATTAAGCTAAAACTGATTACAATCCAAACGAACGGCTCACTAAACTGTTTTTCCTAACAACACTGCCACCTGCAGCATGGGCTGTAGCCTGCTGCTGTTGGCGCGAAGCAACCACGTTGTTGTGGGGCGTTCACTCGGCATGGAGGAAAGCCGTTATCATGCACATAGAACAGTTTGACAGTTTGAACGAAGTTATACAAAGCTTCCGTTCCGTTAATCTGTTGCTTGAAGAAAATGGAACAGTGTCGATTCCTTTTGTTGGCCTAGTTTTAAACTAGTTCAAACTTAAAATAATACCAACAAAAAGGGATGCGCTTCAAGTGATGTTTTATTATAATTATTTGAAGCATTATGCCATCGAAGTGCATCGAAGAAGTGGCTCAAATGGTTGTAAATTAAAATGAAAGTTAAAATGGGTTTGAAGTTAAATGAAGTATTGAAGTCTTAGTAGCGACACATTGACTAAAATACGATTTTTTTGCAAAGTCCAGATGTACCAGCCGGGAAATTGTACCAATATTTTGAATTAATAGAATTTGTCTATTTCGGATCCTTACTGACGACTGACAACAATACGAGTCGTGAAATTCGAAGTCGCATCATCGGTGGAAGTCTACGGGCTCCAGAAAAAATTGCGGTCTAAAAAGATTCACCCCCGCACCAAATGCACCATGTACAAAACGCTAATAAGACCGGTGGTCCTCTACGGACACGAGACCTGGAGCATGCTCGAGAAGGACCTACAAGCACTCGGAATTTTCGAGCGACGCGTGCTAAGGACGATCTTCGGCGGTGTGCAGGAGAACGGTATGTGGAGACGAAGGATGATCACAAGCTCACTGCACTCTACGGCGAACCCAGCATCCAGAAGGTGGCCAAAGCCGGAAGGATGCGGTGGGCAGGGCATGTTGCAAGAATGCCGGACAACAACCCTGCAAAGTTGGTGTTCGCTACATGTCCGGTGGGCACAAAAAGGCGTGAAGCGCAGAGAGCACAATGGGCGGACCAGGTGGAGCGTGATCTGGCGAGCATTGGGCGTGACCGAGGTTGCAGAGCCGCAAACCGAGTATTGTGGCGTACTATTGTTGATTATGTCGGATTGTTTTTCCAACTGGTTATTGTAGTGACTTCTGCTATTTCGAATTAATTCAGCACATCAGCATCCAATCTGCATTTTTTTTGGCACTGGCTAAAAGGTACGTGAATTATAAATGTATTAAGAATAATTCATTACAGAATTCGTAATACTAGAGGATTTGAAAACAGGCAGAATTGGTTGTAGTTTATTGGTTTGAGTGAAGCACGATAGCAACCATATGTTCGTGTGCTCCGAACATTTTATTCCATCAGATTGTAGAAATGCATCCAACAATTCAAAGCTGTAAGTAGTAATAGGATTTTTTGATGGGATTTTCACAGAATAAAATGAAAAAATCACAAAATTAAGTGTTGTTGGTTTTTTCTTAAAGCAATCAGAGCATACCGTGATGATCATATGGAAGCCAATACACCACTTCTAGCAGTTGACTGGACGTTTTTTCAACACTGTAAAAATATAATGAGTGGAAACACAATAAAAAATTTCACTTTTCATATCATTAAATCTAATTTGCCCTTTCGTTTCGTGGTACATGCATAGAACACCAATGCATTGTATCTACAGGTAAAACGGAATAAGGCTTGCTTCATTTAGAATTGGAACAAACTTTTGCTCATATCGTGGCGCTTCTGGTGGACGGATTTGGAAGTTCTTGGCGCCCACGTGTCGGGAGTTTTGTCAGCTTCACGTATGTATTTTTGACATTCCGCAAATCGACTGTACTATGTAAACAATCAACATGGAAGCCGAAAGAAGGGAAAAAATTGTGCACAGTTATTTGGAAAATCCATTGTGGTCTGCATCTAGGCTAGCTAAACAGCTGAAATTGCCCAGAAATACCGTATGGCGCGTTATCAAACGGTATAAGGAAACATTGACGACGATTCGGAAGCCTCAAGCCAATCGTCGGAGTGGAACTGGAACTGGGAAGGAATCAAGTCGTATCGAGCTAGCAAACAGCCAAATCGAACCATAAAACAGAATAGTGTGGCCAAAATCTGTGCTCGGAAGCTATACGACCAGGTGCTGACCAAGTTAGACGGGTGTCTTCTGATGGACGAGGAAACCTATGTCAAGGCTGACTTCGGGCAAATCCCAGGTCAAAAATTTTACTTGTCAACGGCTCTGGGGGATGTTCCAGCCAAATTTAAATTTGTTTTTGCCGACAAATTTGCACGAAAATTCATGATTTGGCAGGGCATTTGCAGCTGTGGCAAAAAACGAAAGTTTTCGTTACAAATAAGACAATGACGTCGGAACTATACCAAAAGAGTGTCTCCAAAAACGAATTTTGCCGTTCATTCGATCCCACGACCATCCCGTAATGTTTTGGCCAGATTTGGCAAGCTGTCATTACAGCAAAGTCGTTCAAGAATGGTATGCAGAGAAAGGGGTCCAGGTTGTTCCGAAAAACCTTAACCCACCCAACTGTCCCCAGTTCCGCCCTATTGAAAAATACTGGGCAATCATGAAGAGGAGACTCAAGGCAATGGGAAAGGTTGTCAAAGACATCAATCAGATGAAGACCTGGTGGAATAAGATAGCTAAAACGATGGACGAAGAAGGTGTGCGCCGCCTAATGAGCCGTGTTACAGAAAACATTAGAGAATTCCTCCGAAACCGTGACGAATAATATTATCCGTTTTTTTCTTAAAAGTATGAAGAAAACGCTACATTTGTATAAAAAAAGATCTGGAATTCAATAATAAATAACTGAAATACAGGCAATTGTTTTTGTTCCAATTCTATCTGAAGCAAGCTTTACTTATGATCAACGATGGTGCAAACAATATCACGCATACAGTACTGGTGGTATTATGCAAATGAAAAGATTACAACTATCACTTACCTAAATTACGTTACATTAAATGTTTTTGTGAAATTAGCTTTGTCTGCGTAAATGTAAATTTATTCTCAATGAATAAATTCTTAAAAATGCTAATTTTTATTCGAAAGCAAAACAGGAATCAGGATATGTATCATGGAAAAGGCTCACGCGCTTATAGGCTTTTCCAGATTTAGTTATCTGCTGGAATCCGAACACCGGCGGAATTCCTACCATTATTGTGTTCATCCAGATCAATATAATTCCATATTTATGAGATAATTATGGTATGTTCCTTCTAATCGTCCGAGGCGGATTTACGAAGGCTGAAGCAAAGAAGGTGAACAGTAAAATAGAATCGATGAAGTTAGTGGAATGGGGATCCGCTACAATCGGTTGTGTTTCTTCAGTCGTAGTTTTCAGATACCCAATCTGCTATCCTCACCCATATTTTGCGGAACGACTGTGGTTGCGTTTGATTTTTATGGTTATTAGTTTCACAGCTCTCCGTTGGTAGTTTTGGGGTGTTCTAGGAAAGTAGCGATTGGAAATACGAAAGTTTTTGCAGAAAGGTTTATTCAATAGAGAAATAATAATCAAATTCTTTCAATGATAGAGAATAGGTCGGTCGAAAAACGGTCCTGTCAAATTTATATGATATCCGTTTGTATAGTTCATACGTAATTTGATGCGCTTTACGATATTGCGTTCTTGCTTTCTAAGAATGTTATTGCTGTGTAGTTATACACATATTAATAAACTTAAGATAAGTAGCGGCTGTTAAATAACCAACAACTCTTGTTAAATAAAACTTGCATAAAAAAAGTGTTCTCGACTACTAAGTATTTTGTGCTCAGCTAAAGGGTGTTCACGATAAAATTGCATCACACGCTGATCCCTCAAATTGGGAATTTGAGTTTCTTGGTATAATCCATAGAGATTTTGAGTGAAAAAAGTTAAATGTGTTTTGTTTCCAATAATTCACCATCATTTAAGCTGTTACTATTGAAATTCAGTTCCGAGGTATGATTTTCAACCAGAAGCGCATAGATGAATATAATCAGGATGTAGCGAGCAGTGTTGCGGGCCATATTAGGCCAACAATCCTCCAGGGACTCCAACAAACTCTAAGTTGGATTATTGCTCAACGCACTGGACGTCCATAGACACTGTCAAATTTTCGTACGACCTCTGACCGAGTATGTCCATCTTGGCTAGCATTCGTAGATATGACGGTCAAAAATTTCGTGGTGATTTCGGGCCAACAATGACAACGAGTGGAACCACTTGGACCATCGGGTGATCACCGGAAGATAATCGTTTACCCAACGTTTACAATATTTGGTCGCCAGGATCTGGGAGGTGTACAGGTTCTGCTCCACAGCATAACAGTCATCAAAGTTGACTAGGTGTTTCAAACGATTGGATGAGCCGTTAGGAGTTAGGGCCGGAACAGAGTCGTCATCTACAGGAACCTGCGTGAGGGGTAGGAAATTAAAAGCATTTTTTAAACCATCAATAAATGCCATAGAACTTCATCGGTCAAGGTCTTGATGGTCTCAATTTGTATTGCTCGGGTGGTCAAGCATGTCGCCAACGTTCCTCAGCGCTTTTCATGTCTTCTACCAATGGGCCCTTCGATGGGCCCAAGTTTCGATGTCCGTATTAGTGAATGGTCGATAAAATGCTTCTAGGCGTCCGCTGGCAAGTCGGCCATGATCGGAATGGTTTGGTATTGCTCACTCGTGCTTACATTTCTGACAATTCGGACGAAGTAGGTTATAGCATATGCGTGAACGAGCAATTTGATACTTCTTGCGTACCTCGTTAATCTCTGTTTTGTGGTTTGGTGGTGGTATTTATTGTGGTATTATTGTATTATTGGTAAGGCGGTGTTTTCTTGAAAGGATTCTTTGCATCCTGGCAATTTGGCACGTGACGATACACCTTCACCCACATTATCCCTCGATCATCATTCCACAGCGTAAACTTTTGCAGTGTACTTGATTTAGGAATTTTAACCAGTGTGCAATTACATTGTGGATTGCGCAGTTCTTCAGGCTATTCGTCCTGTTGCACGATTCGTATCAGTCACGCTTCAGCTGTACAAAGTTCACTGATGTTTAGAGGACCCTGGTTTATGGGCGTTTGCTGTGACTTAAGGCGGAAGTTTGTGAAGAATCGCAGGACAGGCTAACCCCAGGACAGGCTGCACAAACTTCCAGTTTTGAGCGCAGATGACCGGTTTCGGAGACGTATGATACTATCTGCTTCTGTTACGAAGATCAGAAGGCCCGTCCCACTTTGTAGCCTCATCGGCCACAATGTACGTAGTATATATCGACATTCGCAAGGTTCAGTGAACTCCAGGATTTCAGTAAAACGCAATCTGACATTTTGACTATAGCGCCGGTGGTCGAAATTTATCCAGCATAAGAAGTCTTGGGAGTCCGACCAGTAGGACTTTCTTATGTTTCGAATTCGTTTTCGAGAGCCTTGTTCCCATAACCACCGCTTGTAATTCTAGCCGAGGGTTTAACGTTAGTTCCAGGGAGCCTCTCTAGCTCTCGTGGTGACGAACGAACAGAAGGTTTCTCCGGTTTTTATGAACCGCAGAAAGCACGTCGCTACCATCTCACGAAAACCAGCGTCGACAAACGTGAGGAGCTTTATCTCATTGGTATTATTAATGGAAAATCCTGGTCAGAAACAGGTTGAATTTTTCACTCATACTAAAGGGTGTTCCGATCAAAATTTCGTAATGTAATGTGTGTGTGAGTCAACCAAAGTTTTTATTAATAAGTCAATTTTTTTTCCATTTCAAAATCAGTTAATTTAGAATACAGGAGAAATATTCAGCCATAAGATTTTGTACAGTATCTTTGTCCACTTTATTCCCCGCAGAACACCAGTTGGCCTTGAACTGTTTCTCGCTCACAACCGCTTTTTGAGTCTTCTTAAGATTCCGCTTGACAACGGCCCAATATTGTTCGATTGGGCGCAGCGCTGGCCTGTTGGGTTTCTCCTTGTCCTTGGGCACCACTTGAACTTTGTTGGCAGCATACACTCCATGGCTTTTTTTTCGTAATAGCAAGATGCCAAATCCGGCCAAAATCGAACGGAACAATTGTGTCGCTTTAGGAAAGGCAGTACATGTTTTTGTAGGCACTCGCTCAGATAAATTTCCTGGTTGACGGTTCCGGTCGCAATGTAAACTTTGCTCTTTAAGCCACAGGTACAGATGGCCTGCCACACCAGATATTCGCGAACTTTGACAGTTTAATGTGCTTTAAAATATCTGCCACCTTTCCCCGTCCGGTTGCCTATAAAATTCCTGTCCTACGTTGTTAATACGTTGATAACAGTTGATTTAGCCACATTCAACAATTTCGCCAACTTGGCGTGAGAGTAGTTTGGATTTTCGCCATGCAAGTGCAAAATTTTGATGCGTTGCTTCTCTTCATTCGACGACATTTAGGCGATATTGAATAAAATAACGATTGTTGGGCTAAGTTGACTTGTTTCATTCGGAATGGTTGAAAGTTTGAGAACAATCGAATGAAAGGCTGAATTTTGCCAAATTATTTTAACTGACGCAATTTTATCGTGGACACCCTTTAGTTGAATAAGAACCTCTTTTCAAGCGATTGAATCAACTGAAGTGAGATTCTTATGCGCGCTAATTTACACCTTCAATTTCTCAAATTAAGTTTAATTAGACGGACCAAATTGTAAGGGATTCACATTCCACTAACTCCATCGATTCTATTCTACTGTTCATTTTCCTTGTTGTCCTTTCATAGTACACTGATTCATGTTTTGCTTTGATAAATTCTGCCATAAAACATTCACGCACCGCACCACTTTTTCCCAGCTTTGTCATCTTGGTCTGTATTCCCCCAGTTTTCAGTTATGTCTGTTATGTAATAGAATTTCAAATTGATCCACGGGGCCTATTTAGTGCCTCCCGAAAACATACGTTCCGAGATGAGGCTGATTTGCTGTGGGAATTCAAGATTACTTTCCCCGCGGGATATTTATTCAGGTTCCGGTTTGTAGCAACCTTACGCTTCTTTTTTTATGTTTGACACGCATCACTCGTCAGATAAATCCGAACAGAAGCCACAAGTAGAACGGCTACCCACCGATTTGTAGTATCGCCGAATTGCAACACTCAAGTGCCATTTTATGAACCAGCCATTCTCTAAGACTGGGGGAAAACACAGAAAATTCGATATTTGAGCGATGCTTGTAACTCTCGAGGAAGAGCTGTGATTATGTCTGTGGGACGTTGTTTTCGTTCCACTCTACTGTACTTGGTCGTAATCTGCTCGATTCTTCACAACCCTGCTTGTTTCACTTGCACCACTTGCTAAGTGCACTAACGCTTCGGGCAGATAAATCTAAGCCCTCCAAATGGAAGAAAAAGCGACAAGTAAGCTTCAAAGCGCTTCTATTATCTTCCATTTTCGCTCTTTTGAATGAGCAATGAAGATCCATAATTTAGTTGTTGTTGTTGTACTTTTTGAAGGAAGGTACTGATGGCTGTTATGAACAGGATGTGCCAATGAAAACGTAAACAGAAAATCTCAGTAACTATAATGGGTTGATTGATCAATAATTGCTTGAAAATATTATTCAGAGCAGGAGTCACTTAAAAATCAGTCCATTTAGTGGGTCTTAGGGAGATGCACACAAATATTACTTCCGATTTAAACCAACAGTAAGGATGCCATTGGGATCATTTAAAAGTGTGAATGATTCCAATATCATCCTTACTGTTGGTTTAAATTGGTTTAAACCACTATTCACATCTTTGGGGATTTTTTAAAACTACACTTAAGAGTGGATTTGGTCTGATTTGTACCAAAAGGAAGGATGCTGTTGGACCACTCACAAAGTATGATAGTGGTATATTACAATCAAATACAAACATGTTCAGTGCCAACATAGTCAAAACTCCAGCAAGACCAAATTCAACAGCTAGGTATGGTTAAAGGGGGTAATCCCGCTGTCAAAAAAATTAAATACAAACCTAGAGTGAGATTTAAATTAAGCACAGAACCCTCTTCTCAAGATCAAAAAATGCATGAAAATGAGTAGAAACATGTGATGAAAAATACCTAAACTCCCTTGATTCTACCAGAGTATCACTGCATAGGTAAACTCCAAAGACTACGCTTAAGCAGTTAAGCAACCGTTACTCCGAAGAGCAATCTGCCAGGACGAACCCAGTGAATCAACGGAAAATTAAATAACTCCTACTCCAAAGTACTTTCCCGACTGTAGCTCCACCTTTTCTTTCCAATGCCAGCACATTATAAATAAACCTTTTTCAGCGGGAAAATTCAATCCCTTTCTCTTCACGAGCACAGAAAAATCACCTTACCAAGCATCTCAGGATGACTTCCATAAAGCAGAATGACATTGACGATGTGTATTTTCAAGCCATCTCCCTCTTTTTTCGAGTCACCGTCCAACAGCATGGCAGCAATCACAGCACCGGTATGTGAATGTGTGTGTATGCGTCAACTTATCTATGACACCCCGAGAAAAGTTAAGGCAAGATCAACGAAGGAAAATCGATTTAGGAAAACGTTCACTCCCTGTAGTATCAGGACTGGTGACACTAAGCTCCTCACACTCGTATACTCCCGTTTGAAAATTGTTCCGCCATGAGCAAGCGGAAATGTACGTTAGCACAAGAAAAAGTTGCATGTAATATCCAGCACCATTGCTACTGGCGACAGCGAAAAAAATAGTGCAAGACGACGACACGTTGTCTAAGCTGTCTCCAACCAACGTTCTAGGTTTGAAATCTGTCCAATAGAGAAATCGAGAATCGGAGCAGCAGCGTCGCAGCACTATTACCGTTTCGTAACACGTTCTCATAATGGACACAATATGATAATCGAGTCCGCTTTGGTAAGGTTTAACCGATTTCGCCGAAAGCATGTGTGTAGAGGAACCTTGAAGTTGCCTGATTGACGACGATGGTCAATAATCCTGAGGGGCCATCATAGCGTTTTGAGTTCCAAGCTCACGATAGAAATCTTCCCCGCTTGAGTAACGTTAGGAAAGCTGCCAACTCCAAGGTTATGTGACATACATTGTATAACAATTTTATCGCATACCCTGCACCGTACGACACACGATCCGCTCACAAAGTATGATTGTTTCTACAGTATGAGCTTTCCCATATTTATCTCCGAGTCAATTGCCATTCTACGAACGAACGGTGGCAATCTCTGCAATCTTTCTTGTCCATAGTCTTGGAACAATCACGTATACTCGTATAACGTCATGTGGATATAAAAAGTCCGTTGCCGGAGCTCTCTCAGAATGCACTGCAGAATGCACAAATATGAGCTCAACTGAACCGCGAACGGACCTGATGCACAACTTTGTCCAGCCAGTCAGTGGAGACAAGTGGCGCCTTGTGATGCTGCTGCCACTGCCAACAAGGCAACAAAATCCAAGCCAGAATAAATCACCTCTCTTGCGGCCAAATCCAAGTGACCCGTCTGTTCGGGCCGAAGACAAAACAAAGCCGAAGACAAACAAAGCGAAATTAAGGAGTGGCATAATCGTGGCAGATTCAGGGCTATAATGAATTTTCGAAAATTAGATCCGCGGAATACGGGATGTCTAAGATGAAATTCACAAATTACGATCACAAATCCGAGAGATTGCTCTGATTCCACTTCTCATTTTCTGATTAATATCAAACAAAACAAAATACTATGATGATGATGGAAGTTTTATTCAGAACGTTGCATAAAATTACGAAGTGGCACAACAAGTCAGCAGTTTGTTATAATGAGTTGGATCTGTTCTTCGTAAGATTTCGCACAGACTTCTTAGCGACAAGTTTTGACACTTTCTTCCAATCTATTTCAAACTGTTGCATGGTATCTGCTGCCGTGACATGTTTCCTAAGATGTGCCTTCGTGAATGCCCAAAATTCTTCAATTGGTTGAATTTGCGGGCAATAAGCCGGGTTCATTTCCCTCTCGTGGGTCAAATTTTTCACCTTGTCCACGGTGAGAGGGCTTATCTCATGCTTTAAAACTGCATGTGAGACCAAGAATTTGACCAGTAGTGAAAGTATCGCATATGCTACTCATTTTTTCACTGCCACGTCGTAGAACGTTTATATAAAGGCACTAACATCAGGTGTGATACTGGTGGGTTATGCCGCAATTCACTCTTAGACTTCTTACTTTCATTCAAAAGGAAACGACTAAAAGTACACTCTTTATTTTCAACATAAGTTGTTGATCATCTGTTTGTTTTATGGAATGAATTAGAGAATATATTACAGATAGGATGCAGAGGGCCCGGTTAGGAAGCAGGAGATTAAACTTAATCCAGTAGTTTATTTCAGCAACAGTGTTTGGCTGGTCATATACAATATCATGCTGTTTTTTTTAAATATATATTAATTTGTTATTGTTTTTTTTATGCAACATAATTACAAAGTTTGGTCACGAAAAATCGAGTAAGCCGCGCTCTAATTCGTTTGGTCACGTTTGGTCACGAAAAATCGAGTAAGCCGCGCTCTAATTCGTTGTTTTCGAGTTTCTTGTAATGCGAGGCGGTGAAAGTGAGTAGTAAGCAAGACGAGAGATTGGTAATTGGGCGGTTGATGTGGAGGGTCTAGTATTTGACTTACTATAGAAGGAGGAGGGGGAGGGTTGTTTTAATCACGGTAGATCCATTTCGATTCCGGTTCAAATCCATATCAATTCCGATTTGATTCCGTTTCGGCTCCATGTCGGTTCTATTTCGGTTCTGTTTCAGTTCCGCTTGTATTTCGATTCGATTACATGTAAATTTCATAACAACTCCATTACGGTTCTGTTTTCAATCTGTTTTGCATTCATTTCAATTCCATTTCCATTCCGTTTCGGTTTCATTTTGGTGTAATTTTGATTCCATTTCAATTTAATTCAAGTTCAACGTCAAATTTATTCTTATTTAGTTTTATTTATCTTGACAGCAGAGATAAATAAAACTAAATAGCTCGAGGCTGTCAAATGAACGCCATTGGCATAAAACAACCTTACTGACTGACCCTTGTAACACACTTTAAAATGGAAACTCATTGCATACCAATTCAAACTTTGAGGAGTATTATTAGGAGATACAGCAGTGCTGTAAGAAGTCAACATAGGCGTTGTGCAATTATCTAGAAATATCATTAGCTACTCGAATAATAAATACTTAGCATACTCTTGTTGCAATACTTCTTAAATCGGTCCTCAAACTCGGTGTTTTAGCATACTTTTGTATTCTGCTGAAATAAACCACCCACACTTGTGAGTGGCCCCAACAGCATTCCTACTGTTGGTTTAAATCGGTCCTCAAACTCGATGTTCTTAACGTATTCTTGTATTCCATTAAAATAAACCAACCACGCTTGTGAGTGGCCCCAACAGCATCCCTACTGTTGGTTTAAATCGGTCCTCAAATTCGATATTCTTAACGTATTCTTGTAT
This sequence comes from Aedes japonicus, assembly GCA_034211315.2. Classification (NCBI taxonomy): domain Eukaryota; kingdom Metazoa; phylum Arthropoda; class Insecta; order Diptera; family Culicidae; genus Aedes; species Aedes japonicus. Next base: position 110,079 of record JASCZW010004819.1, read on the forward strand.
TCCATTAAAATAAACCACCCACACTTGTGAGTGGCCCCAACAGCATCCCTACTGTTGGTTTAAATCGGTCCTCAAACTCGATGTTCTGAACGTATTCTTGTATTCCATTGAAATAAACCACCCACACTTGTGCGTGGCCCCAACAGCATCCCTACTGTTGGTTTAAATCGGTCCTCAAACTCGATGTTCTTAACGTATTCTTGTATTCCATTGAAATAAACCACCCACACTTGTGAGTGGCCCCAACAGCATCCCTACTGTTGGTTTAAATCGGTCTTCAAACTCGGTGTTTTAACATACTTTTGTACTCTGTTGAAATAAACCACCCACACTTAGTGAGTGGCCCCAACAGCATCCCTACTGTTGGTTTAAATCGGTCCTCGAACTCGATTTTCGTAACGTATTCTTGTATTCCATTGAAACAAACCACCCACACTTGTGAGTGGCCCCAACAACATCCCTACTGTTGGTTTAAATCGGTCCTCAAACTCGGTGTTTTAACATACTTTTGTATTCTGCTGAAATAAACCACCCACACTTGTAGAGTGGCCCCAACAGCATCCCTACTGTTGGTTTAAATCGGTCCTCGAACTCGATGTTCTTAACGTATTCTTGTATTCCATTGAAACAAACCACCCACACTTGTGAGTGGCCCCAACAACATCCCTACTGTTGGTTTAAATCGGTCCTCAAACTCGGTGTTTTAACATACTTTTGTATTCTGCTGAAATAAACCAACCACACTTGTGAGTGGCCCCAACAGCATCCCTACTGTTGGTTTAAATCGGTCCTCAAACTCGATGTTCATAACGTATTCTTGTATTCCATTGAAGTAAACCACCCACACTTGTGAGTGGCCCCAACAGCATCCCTACTGTTGGTTTAAATCGGTCCTCAAACTCGATATTTTTAACTTATTCTTGTATTCCATTGGAATAAACCACCCACACTTGTGAGTGGCCCCAACAGCATCCTTACTGTTGGTTTTAATCAGTCCTCAAACTCGATGTTCTTAACGTATTCTTGTATTCCATTGAAATAAACCACCCACACTTGTGAGTGGCCCCAACAGCATCCTTACTGTTGGTTTTAATCAGTCCTCAAACTCGATGTTCTTAACGTATTCTTGTGTTCCATTGAATTAAACCACCCACACTTGTGAGTGGCCCCAACAGCATCCCTACTGTTGGTTTAAATCGGTCTTCAAACTCGGTGTTTTAAAATACTTTTGTATTCTGCTGAAATAAACCACCCACACTTGTGAGTGGCCCCAACAGCATCCTTACTGTTGGTTTAAATTGGTCTTCAAACTCGGTGTTTTAACATACTTTTGTACTCTGCTGAAATAAACCACCCACGCTTGTGAGTGGCCCCAACAGCATCCCTACTGTTGGTTTAAATCGGTCCTCAAACTCGGTGTTTTAACATACTTTTTTATTCTGCTGAAATAAACCACCCACACTTGTGAGTGGCCCCAACAGCATCCCTACTGTTGGTTTAAATCGGTCCTCAAACTCAATGTTCGTTACGTATTCTTGTATTCCATTAAAATAAACCACCCACACTTGTGAGTGGCCCCAACAGCATCCCTACTGTTGGTTTAAATCGGTCCTCAAACTCGGTGTTTTAACATACTTTTGTATTCTGCTGAAATAAACCACCCACACTTGTGAGTGGCCCCAACAGCATCCCTACTGTTGGTTTAAATCAGTCCTCAAACTCGATGTTCTTAACGTATTCTTGTATTCGATTGAAATAAACCACCCACACTTGTGAGTGGCCCCAACAGCATCCCTACTGTTGGTTTAAATCGGTCTTCAAACTCGGTGTTTCAAAATACTTTTGTATTCCGCTGAAATAAACCACCCACACTTGTGAGTGGCCCCAACAGCATCCTTACTGTTGGTTTAAATCGGTCTTCAAACTCGGTGTTTTAACAAACTTTTGTACTCTGCTGAAATAAACCACCCACACTTGTGAGTGGCCCCAACAGCATCCCTACTGTTGGTTTAAATCGGTCCTCAAACTCAATGTTCTTTACGCATTCTTGTATTCCATTAAAATAAACCACCCACACTTGTGAGTGGTCCCAACAGCATCCCTACTGTTGGTTTAAATCGGTCCTCGAACTCGGTGTTTTAACATACTTTTGTATTCTACTAAAATAAACCACCCACACTTGTGAGTGGCCCCAACAGCATCCCTACTGTTGGTTTAAATCGGTCCTCAAACTCAATGTTCTTAACGTATTCTTGTATTCCATTGAATTAAACCACCCACACTTGTGAGTGGCCCCAACAGCATCCCTACTGTTGGTTTAAATCGGTCCTCAAATTCGATATTCTTAACGTATTCTTGTATTCCATTGAAATAAACCACCCACACTTGTGAGTGGCCCCAACAGCATCCCTACTGTTGGTTTAAATCGGTCCTCAAACTCGATGTTCCTACGTAATTTTGTATTCCACTGAAATAAACCACCCACACTTGTGAGTGGCCCCAACAGCATCCTTACTGTTGGTTTAACTCGGTCTTCAAACTCGGTGTTTTAACATACTTTTGTTTTCTGCTGAAATAAACCACCCACACTTGTGAGTGGCCCCAACAGCATCCCTACTGTTGGTTTAAGTCGGTGCCAAAATTTAAATAGCTTTAATGTGCATCTCTGTACAGAGAATGAATCGGGAACATAGTTAAATATCTTATTCGCTGCCGACGTCAGTTGAATTCAGCACACCGTTTACCAAAACGGATCCGGCTGCAAACCCAACCATTTTATCCAACATCCCAGTGATTTCTCGTGGAAGTGCAGAGGTGTTCTCGGCTTCCAACAAAGCGAGTATCACGTCAACATATTCCTACCCATTCCCTATTTGACCTGCATTCGGACGAGGCCGGCGCCGGTATTGCCTTAGTTTAAGATCACCAGTTCTTACACATTGAGGATGTATGCTAGTCCCAAGCATCATTTATTGGTTCTTTGTGTAATAACAGCTGATCTGGCAATAACGGAGTAGCAACCTCGGGCGGTCAATCATGCTCATGCTCATGCTCATGCTCAAAACGATGAAGAGCTGAAGGATAAACATCCCCAAGCGACCATGATGCACGGCGGTGGAAACATCATGGTCTGGGGTTGTTTCTAATGTTTTGGATTGGGAAATCTGGCACTAATCAATGATATTATGATGTAGAAGGAGATGTTCGCTCATCACCATGAGGCACCAAGAGTGAACATTAATGTTTTTGGCTAGAATGAAAGATGTGAAGAGAAAGTGAAAGTTCCGTCAGAGTGCGGCAGGTTGGAAATCTAATAGATGTTTATTGAAAATTGAGCGAAAGGGCATGTATCCAATGGTACTCGAACCATGGACGTCAATCTTTGCCTAACATCCCACTGCGGGGTAGGTTGTAGCAACGGAACAAGTCCGCCACTTTAACAGGCAAAAATTGACGCATGGAAAGACGCTCATGTACCACTGTGGCTTGTATAGTTATTCTAGCGATCTATTGTGTGCACTCTGTTTTATTGATGCGCACATGGGAGAGGAACTCTCTTCTTTTTTGGGTTTGTTTTGGTTCGCACCGACTGACGATCACTAACGTTTTTTCTCGTCGTCTCCAACGTAGAGACCTTAGAAAAAAAAAACTCCTTGAACACTTTGTACAACGGATACTTGTTGACCACAAAGCAGTGTAATGAAAAGCGCAGTTATATTTTTACAATTCACATTACAACAATTCAGGATTACGGGATCCGAAAAAAAGTCCTGGAGGTAAGTCGTACTTTTCGAATTTTTGCTTACTCATGTGTTCTGAATTTTCTTTAACAGGTTGCTTAATTATTTAGATGAACATTCTTAAACCAGTTTGCAGTTTTCTAAAAATTTATAGACAAATTTCACGCCAACTTATCCAGTGGTTGGCAGCACCCTCTCAGAATCTAATGAAACTTTGTGGGTATGTGACAATGTTTTTTCAAGCAACTTTGCATACTTTGTTTTTTCAAAATTTAGAAATCTAGACTACCTTTTGAAAAGACCTTAAGTTTTTTTTATCGATATTTTTTAAATGAACGTAACTCAAAAAGGAACAGACCTAAAAATAGTGATATATGTGTGACTTTTAGAAAATTGTCTTGACTTTTATGTAAAAAAATTTAAAATTCATAAAATCAATTCTTACACGCTAAAACAATATATTTAAAATTTAGAGCGAATTTGCAAAAAGTGGCTATCTTACAATTGGATGAAATTTTTTTTTAATAAGGGCAATATGATTGTCTAAAAGTTCGCCAGACATTGCAAGATGGGCACTTTGAAGGAAAAAAAGTTTTTCTAACAACAAATTTTTCGTGTCAACAGAACTAAAAAAAGACAAGACTTACAAAAAAGTGATGTATGGGTAACTTTTAGAAAATTGTCTTGACTTTTATGAAAAAAATTGTAAAATCGATTCTAACGCACTAAAAGAATATTTAAAAATTTAAAGTCAAATTGCGAAAAATTACTATCATAGAATTGGACGATTTTTTTTTATTAAAGGCAATATAAAAAGTTTTCCTAACAACAAATTTTTCATGTCAACATTACTCAAAAAGGAAAAGATTTACAAAAAAGTGATGTATGCGTGACCTTTAGAAAATTGTCTTAGCTTTAGTGATTTTTTTCTTAATAGTACAATCGATTCTTACACACTAAAAAAATAATAATTTAAAATTTAAAGTCAATTTGCAAAAATACGGCAATCTTAGAATTGAACGAATTTTTTTTCTTAATAAAGGCAATATAATTGTTTAAAAGTTGGCCATACATTGCATGATGGGCACTTTTAATGAGAAAAACTTTTTCTTACCACATATTTTTCATGTTCTATTTTTACCGTGTATCACGCAATCTAACAGAATAGCGGACATCATATTTAAATCGTCTTAAATGGATATGCATCAAGTCTTATCAAATAAAAAAAAATCTAATTTGATAAGACTAGATGCATATCCATTTAAAGACAATTCAAATATGACAGTACATGACTTTTCTAAATACTGTGTATGTCAATGAAAACTCAAAGGTTTCTGTTTGGTAAGGGTTTTATTTTATTTATTTTTTATATGTACATCTTCAGTATAATAATTAACACATATTCATATATTTAATTTATGATACTTTCACATACAAAGTGAATTTCTTTATATTATCCTTTGAATCAGAGAAAATTTTAGCTGAAATTTGATTTTCTAAAATAGGCACAAAGCAATAATACTGTGTAACAGGTATTGTCTTTACGTGGTTATAAAAATACTGGCTATAATTGTTGCATACTGTTCAGCTGATATGAAGCAGAAATTCAGTTTTGTAATACTTATATTTGACTGTTCAACTGCCCAGTTATAAAGTTCTCGGGAAGTTTTGATTGTGTTTCCATAATCTTGACTAAGGCTTGCTCTCTTTGCCATTTACTTGAGATTACCACCAATAGCATTACATGGACCTTTCCCATGAGATGTGCCAATCTATACATGGACTTGAAATTGCACACACTGGCAAATTTATAATGGACCGCTGCTATATCTGACATCTGAAAATTATTTTTGAGGAATATATTGAATTTTGTTTAATGAAATCTAGCAATTTTGATATAAACAACTGAACTGCAATTGAGTCATGGGTCACTACTTCAGATATTATGATAAAGCTTTTGTTTTCCAATTTATTGTCCTTCTTGTCATAAAGGGTGATACGGTCAAAATTTGGTCAAGGGAAAACGCGTGTAAATCGGTGAAATCGTTTATTTTAAAAATCAAATTAAATTTCTTTTTCAAGTTCAATTAGTATAAAATTCAGGAAAAATATTCAGTTAGGCTTCCACTTTTCCAAATCCGAATTGCCGGGCCTTACGGTTGACCCCTGCCATCAGATTTTGTACAGCCACCTTGTCCACCTTCTTTGCCGCAGAAAGCCAGTTTGCCTTGAACTGCTGCTCGTCCTTAGCAGTTTTTTTGGTCTTCTTTAGGTTCCGCTTGACAATAGCCCAGTATTTCTCAATTGGGCGGAGCTCTGGCGTGTTGGGAGGGTTCTTGTCCTTGGGAACCACCTGCACGTTGTTGGCGGCGTACCACTCCATGGCCTTTTTACCGTAATGGCAAGATGCCAAATCCGGCCAAAACAGTACGGAACAACCGTGTTTCTTCAGGAAAGGCAGCAGACGTTTATTCAAACACTCTTTCACGTAAATTTCTTGGTTGACAGTTCCGGAAGCTATGAAAATGCTGCTTTTCAAGCCACAGGTACAGATGGCTTGCCAAACCAGATATTTCTTTGCAAACTTTGACAGTTTCGTGTGCTTGAAAATATTTGCTACCTTTCCCCTTCCTTTTGCCGTATAAAACTCCTGTCCCGGAAGCTGCTTGTAGTCGTCTTTGACGTAGGTTTCGTCGTCCATTACCACGCAGTCAAACTTCGTCAGCATCGCCGTGTACAGCCTCCGGGATCGCGCTTTGGCCGTCGTATTTTGTTTATCATCGCGATTTGGAGTCACTACCTTCTTGTAAGTCGATAGTCCGGCTCGTTTTTTGGCTCGATGCACGGTTGTAGACGATACACCCAGCTTATTTGCGGCATCTCGGAGAGATAGGTTAGGGTTTCGCTTGAAACTACCGGCAACTCTCTTTGTCGTCTCAGCGGCTTCCGGTTTTCGATTTCCCCCCGATCCAGACTTCCTGGCTGTCGACAAACGTTCCCCAAACACTTTAATTACATTTGTAACGGTTGATTTGGCAACTTTTAGCGATTTTGCCAACTTTGCGTGCGAGTAGCTCGGATTTTCGCGATGCGCGAGCAAAATTTTGATACGCTGCTCTTCTTGCTTGGACGGCATTTTGACAACTGAAGAGTGAATTCCAAAATCAAAATAGGAGCAACATTCTACACACACACACACCTTCAAAATTGAAAGAAATACGTCACGTTGATATTGACCAAATTTTGACCGTATCGCCCTTTATACTTCAAATGTTTGGTAATAAATATGATCAACCACCTGATTTAATTGTATTATCACTGAAGTTTAAAAAAATTAAAAATTTCAAAATATTATTATTATTATTATTATTATTATTATTATTTATTTTAATTCATCCGACTTTTGTGTCTACATGAATATAGTTAAAACTTAATTAAATAAAAAAAAAAAAATTGAACAAAAAACACAACGTCTCTACTCAATACTCAATACATAAATTTTAACACTACAACATTCTTTGTATCCTGTTTCGAAACTTGTTGGATGATTCGCCGAATTCAAAGGCAGATTCAACTGCCGAAAAAGTCCTAATAATGGCCGTCAGTGGTTCGTAGTAGCCATATGCAGTTCGGTGATATTTTGGTTGCAACAAGGAAGAATTCCGTAACATTCGTTGAGGGACACGAAAGACCAGCTGTGATAGCAATTCCGGACAATCCACTTCACCGTTTAAAAGCTTAACGACGAATGTTGCCTGCTGAATTTTTCTTCTTTGCTCCAGAGTATCTAACCCCAATAACAAACATCTGCTTGGATACGGCGGTAAATTGACAGGATCACGCCATGGAAGGTTTCGCAAAGCCAGCCTTACAAATCTCTTCTGTACCCGTTCAAGACGTAGAATCCAGGTAACTTCATACGGACACCAGACAACAGATGCGTTTTCTAGTATAGGGCGGACTAGTGAACAATACAGCGCCTTTAAGCAGTGGGGGTCGTTGAAATCCCGTGAGATCTTGAAATGAATCCAAGTTGACGATTAGCTTTGGAAATTATGGCTTGATAGTGTAGACGGAACCAGCTTCGCATCCAAAAGAACACCCAGGTCATTTACTTTATCAACTCTACGAAGCGGAATGCCATCAATACAGTAGTCGAAATGTATTGGGTTCTTTACACGATGGAACGTCATCACAACACACTTAGGGATACTAACGATCAATTTATTCCTACCACACCATTCCACGAACAGGTTCAGTAAACTTTGAAGGCAATGGCAATCATCTACCGTACGAACAACAAAGTAGAGTTTCATGTCATCTGCATATACAAGTTTGCACCTAGCTCCCAATAAATCCGCAACATCATTGAAGAAGAGCGTAAAAAGTAACGGGCCCAAGTTACTTCCTGAGGCACGCCAGACGTACTGGTGAATGGCTTTGATACACAGGAATCAATTTGCACCCGAAGAGTTCTGTCAGTCAGGTACGAATGCAGCCAAGCCTTAAGTGATGCTGATGCACCCAGTCTAGAAAGCTTACACAGAAGAATGTTATGGTCGATCTTGTCGAAGGCAGCTTTTAGATCGGTGTAAATGACATCGACTTGTGTATTTTGCTCCATCGCCGATATGCACGTACTAGAAAAGTCCAGTAAGTTGGTCGCCACCGACCTTCCAGCAATGAATCCATGTTGATCAGTCGATATGTAGCTTCTCGAACTAGTGAAGACGGCTTGGCTTAATATAATTTCGAACAATTTGGACGCTGCTGAGAGACTAGTTATGCCACGATAATTTTTTACATCTCGACGATCACCGACTTTAAACACCGGAAACATGAGTGATTGCTTCCATAAGACCGGAAATTTACCTTGCTGGAAAGATTGAGTAAATATGACTGCAAGGGGCTTAGCCAAGACAGCTGCACAACGACAAAAAACCACAGCAGGAATACCATCCGGACCAGGCGAAACAGAACTTTTTAATTTTCTTGACGCAGCAATAATCATTTCTTCAGTTACCACGAACGTGGTCAAATTCAAAAATCCATTGGTACATCACAGGCAGCAGACTCAGCTTCATTATCACCTGCTACTCTTTAGTTCGAACACCGAAGCAAAGTGCTGCGCAAAAAGCTCAGTAGCTTCGGAGACGCAGGTAGCCTCTCTATCGCTCAGCCGTATGTTGGACGGAATGCTGGAGTTTTTCCTTTTGCTGTTGACAAAACTCCAAAAGCTTCGAGGATTTCGTCGCAAATTCCATTGCACTTTTAAAACATGTGTCTTGTACAACGAAGTGTTGAGCCTACAAAAGGCAGTGCTTGCATGCTTGAACTTCCGCTTAGTATCAGCTGTTTTGCATCGTCTCAGTTTTCGCTGAGCCGAATTCCGTTCTCGTTTAAGCTTGCGAAGCAGCGGAGTACTCCATGAAGGGAAAATTTGACGTCTTTTGAGAGGTACATTCGAAGCCAGCCAATGTTTTATAACACCACAAAATCGTTCTGACATTTCATCAACGTCCGTGCTTTCAAGAATGTTGTTCCAATCCAGATTATAAAGAAACTGTATAAGCAAAGCGTAATCAATTTTCCGGTAATCGAGACTCTAACTTTATCATCCACAGTGTGGTTAGGAAGAATCGGTAATTGCAGCAGGGCAGGTAATGACAGAACAAGTGGAGGATGGTGCGTGTCGATCGGCAACAGTGCCACAGCAGACTCATCGATTTCCACATCGTCTTCATCATTATAGAACACTAAATCTAGCGTTCGACCAAGTTCGTTCTGAACTAAATTGCGTTGGCTTAGATTAAGGAAATCCATCCCATCCAGAAGAACCGTACTAGCAGCATTCAGCGATGATGTGTCAGCAAGGCAGATCGAGCTATCTACGGATAACCATTGTAGTCGGGGTTGATTGTAATCACCACACACCAAAACTCTGTCGGTTGTTTCACACAGCTCTTTTACGGATGCGATATGAGCTTCCATGATGCTGTCGTCTCTGCTTCGGTCTGGTGGAACGTATACAACGGCCAGATTGAGCTTAAAACCTTTTATTTTCGTGGAAACACAAACTTGTTCCAACTTACTGCCTTGCTCGACGTTCACAAGCGAACTAGGATAACCCTGCGCTACAGCAATCAACACGCCACCAAAACTAGTTTTATCGCTGTTGAATGAATTACGGTCGCAGCGGAAGACATTGAAACCCGAACCGAAAAGCTGAACGGAATTGATACTATCGTCGAGCCCAGTTTCTGTCAGAAGAATTACGTCAAACCCACAACCAGCAGAAGCAAGGAACAGGTCGTCAATTTTAGTTCGAACTCCTCGCACGTTCTGATAGTAGACCCAGATGCGGTTGTCAGATAAGTCGTTCATCTGCGTTGCTTGTGATGACGGAGATTGATGGTGGTGCTGATCAACACAATCTAATGGTATGTCGTGGCTACAAACAGAACAGAATTCAGGGTCCGATAATACTCCAGTATAATTATACTTGCCTGAGCGAGCAAGTTGAAGACCCCTCGCCTACTCCGAACACAGGAACGGAACGTCTTGGATGGCCGGCAGAAGATGAAAACGGCGATGGAGGCTCGGCTGTGTCAGATGGCTGGGAGGCTTCCATCATGCTTTGTGGTGCTCGTTCCATTGCTGGAGATCGTAGAAGATTGGATGGACACAGACTGAAGACATCATGAGTGCTGCCAATTGGATCTGGATTCTAACATGCTGTGTGACGTCTCTATCATCGAAGATTGTAGCGGATCTGATAGACGGCCCGATGCGTCGCGCATACTATTTCTGTGAATTGGACGGGATTCAGCGTACGAAGGAGCTATATAGTTGTCATGCATTGCCTGAGCTAGCAAGTTGGAAGACCCCGTCACCGATTCCTAACACAGGAACAGAACGACTTGGATGGCCGGAACAAAATGTAGAACAAGAAAAACGGCAGGGCTCGACTGTGTCGGAGGGCTCAGGGTCTTCCATCATGCTCTGTGATGTGCGTTCCGTTATCGGCAGGCTTCTTATTGTGATGGAGTTGCTACGGTTGAAGGGGAGGAAATGATCATCGGCGTCCCGGCAACGAGGGGTGTCCCGTGGTCGATTCGTGGGATTTTGGCTGGTCCCCAAAAATCCGGTTCGGATGACAAATTTTCGAATTCTCTGAAATATATTCCTTTGGGCCAAACAGATGGATCTAGGGCTGCATCCCTCAACTTCGTATCAACACCGACTTTGAAGGATATGAACGCGAATTGTTTCAAATCAGCATCTTTGCGTACCAATTTTTTCACATCGATTGGCTCTTGGGTCTGTAGACAACTTTTCACTAACACCGAAATATCAGCTTCAGTAACATGTCGAGCAATTCTGGAAAGATATATCCAGAGCTTTTCTGCCGGTTTTGCAACCGTCTCCACTGTCATATTTCCTCTCTCGACTGATTTGGTACCAACGACAAGTTTAGCACTAGGACGGGATCTAGGTGTTTCTTTAACACCTGTGTCACGGCCCGTTTGATACTTGGCCAAGCAGATCGAACCTTATTTGAAGCAGAAATATCATTTGGGTTCAATTTTCCAGCTAGTGATCTGGTTAGTGTTTTCGTTTCCTGAAGATCATTCTTTAATTCGGTCAGGGATTCTTTGATGAACTCCGATACGCCAGTCACAATCTCGTCCGGTGTAATGCGAGGGGAATACTTCAGGATTTTGAGCTGGTCAATACATACATCGCAGAACCAGAGAAGGTTTTTTTGCTCGTTCACGAAGTCCATATTAGGCCGCTTCAAACCAACGCATTTCAAATGTTCAGCTTTGTTGCAAAAATTGCACTGCATAAACTCGAACGTTTTCACCGGCTTAGAGCACTGGTTGCAAATAGAATCCATTTCTATAGCCAGCCGACAGATGTACGTAGTACTGTAGAGAGCTTTTGCTGAATACTAGCTGCGACTCGTCAACAGATGGCGCTGACCACGAAAAATGAGTGATGACGTCAAGGAAGATGGTAATTAAAAACAACTGCCAATAATGTTCCTTCGGCACAGTTCAAATGGATCGATTCTATTATAATTTATTGCACATAAACTACACACAGGTAACAAAGAACTCAGCAGAGTCAAACACCAAACAATAGGCACACACTTGTCGATTTTGAGGCACAATAAAGGCAAACTTTCCTAATTATAGGATTATAAACAACAACACGGATGAACTGCGATCTGAACGCGACGAAAGACGTGAGACAAGATAAGCAAATAGCAAACATTCAAAGCCCTTTAAAAATCCAAATTGTAATTATAGTTAAATTTAATTGGCTTTTGTGTGGTTTTAGGACCAAATTAAAAGACGTGTTGGCGCGATATACGGTAAAAATTGGACATGAAAAATTTGTTGTTAGAAAAACTTGTCTCGCAATGTATGGCGAACTTTAGACAATTACGTTGCCTCTATTAAAAAAAATCATCCAATTCTAAGTTTGCCATTTTTTTGCAAATTGACTCTACATTCAAAAATATTTTTCTTATTGTGTAAGAATCGATTTTACAATGTTTACAATTTTTTTGCGTAAAGTTTAGGGTAATTTTAAAAGTCGCTCATACATCACTTTTTTGTAAGCCTGTTCGTTTTTGAGTTACGTTGATTTAAAAAAATCGATCAAAAAACTTAAACCCTTTTCAAATGGTAGTCTAGATGAATTTTGAAAAAACAGAGTATGCAAAGTTGCTTGAAAAGGCATAGTCTACCCACCCACAAAGTTTCATTGGATTCTGAGAGGGTGCTGTCAATTACGAAGACGAGTTGGCGTGAAATTCATCTATAGTAGATGATAAAATTCTCTATTTTTTAAAAGTTACTTTTGTTTTAAGGAAACCTTTTTTTCTCATAATGAAATGGTTATGTTTCTTATTTGATTCAATGTCGGAGTTACTGGACGCGAGGGTACCACGAAGAGGTCTGAGAGGTGGCGAAGTACCAAAAGTACGCACTGCCTAACCAATAACTATCAGACACCTTATTAAGCTACCTTATTCAGAAATACTGCAGGTTTTTGAATGCAAAGGTCTCAGACTCCAAGCATACCGCTTTACTCTACGCTGCGTTTTATATAATCCATTTTTCTGCCTCCATTTTTTTTTTTGCGATACAGCAGGGATAGAATAAACGACATGCTACGCATTTGCCATACCAGATTCTAGTAAAACGCTACGTGCCGAAAATCAAACTCGTCACCACCATGGCCTTCACATTCACCCATGAATATTTGATGTAACCACCATTTCTACGCCCAAACGGGATACAATCCATATCTATCGTCACCTTATCCTTCTCTTATGCATACCATTTTCGCTCTTGACTGAAGATCGTGACGACCACCTTACACCAGATAAATATAAAGAAAATACACACATCTCCACCCATGCACACCGATAAACAAGTCACGAATGATGATTTGATTCGCTGTGTATCGCCTCATCATCAGGCGTGACTGCAAATCTCGGCCGGGCGAGGCTCCGACCCCAGAGACACAGCTCCACTCAACTCTCCTCTTCAGCCCACTGAGCAAAGTGACAACGACGCTATCAGTCACACATCATAACCACGCCGCCGGTATTCGACCACACCAAGAACAGCAATGATGAAGTAACGTGGTTACGCGAACGACTACGATGATGACGACGATGATGTGCGATCAAATTGCCACCTTTTACGACTTTTCCCTGTCTAATAGGCAAAATATGGCGGTTGTTGTGCTGGGTACATTCTATGGAATCAATCTGCCTAGAGCCCGAATGGTCCGATTTTGAGTGGGAGTAAATTTGATTATGCATCGGCTTATCGCATGTGGTGATAGCTGAAAAGGTTGAACGTTACGGGTGGTTAACTAAAGCTCACCGAGCTCTCCATCTCCATGGGATTAGTTTTATTGTGTTAAAAAAGAGCATAATGGTGAGCTTTGGCACAAGATAGATTCAATTAAGCGAAAGTTCTAAAAGAGCAAAAGCCTGATGGAGTGTATCTACTTGTGCCGGGATTAATCAAAATGCAGTACAATTTCGCACGGGCTGAGTATTATCTCTAGTAGGTCGTTGGCATGTGGGTGGAATATTCTCGATGAGCAAGCAGTGCGATAACGGAATCCGAAACGTGCCTGTACGGTACCGGGAGGTTAGAGCTAGGTGATAAGACTCTAGGCGGAGTACTGCCCAAGTATGACGAGGAATGTGATGAGTAAAGTTTTGCTTTTACCTGCGTAGGCAAATAGTTTCCCATGGAATTAATCACGCAGAAGTGACGCTGTGAGATTTTATGGCGCCATGTTCACAACTTTATTTTATGAGTCACTTTTATGAGACGTGTCTTGTCTGATAAATCAGTCCGAGACTTTTGTTCAGTGATACTAAACTTTCAATATTCTCTTTAAAAAAAAATCTCGTGTTGCTACGAATGTTAGTTCATTAGCTGTCCCCCTCGAAGCGAACGTTTTCTCATATCTTTCCACTAATTATTCTCACCATCCACCGCCACCAAGATTCCATTTACCTACTTCTCATGGCGCATTTAGCCGACCCGCGATGGCTTTGCATTAAGAACAACAGAAACGAATTGCGTGCGCGACCCCTCATGGTCGGTAGATGGTGACCCAACAACTTCACCTCCCTCGCCCACTCCCGTCATTTCAGTATGATATTGTTATTTCCATTTTTTCGCTGCCTATCTTGAGAAAACAATCTCGGCAGCTGCGAAACCAGAAGCACCGCAAACGGCGATGATGGTTTATAGCCCATCCGCGAGAGAACGATTTGTTTCAATTTAATTGAAAAAGTGCTCGGCAGGCCGCAGTCTATAGGCATCGTCGGATAAAAATTTAATTGAAAAATCAACATAACCTTTCACAATCTACATAACTCCCGCCATCAGAGCCGTTATTGGTCTTCTCTCTTGCCTTAGCAGTAGCCGATCTCCGAGTCGGAGTCTAAGAATAGGTTGGGCCAATACCGTTTTCTAGGTCCAGCCGGTTTACGAACTATTCGGGGAATTCCTCGCACGAAGCCACCACCAGTCGGATGAATAATGTGTGTGACTCGAAACACCTCGCTGGGCTCAGATTTTCAAAACCAACATGAATCACTAACTGCTGCTCCGACTCGAGTAGCAACCAACCAGTTCGAGGACTGTCTCAATCAATGAATGGATTCATTTACGAACTCGACTACCTTCCTTTGGTTAAACTTGTGGCAATAAGCGGGGGGGATTGCGCGGGAATCAGAAGAGTTAAGCAAAGTTTGCACACTGCAATCAAGTTGGAATGTGATGACGTCCCCGACGTCAGAGTTTACCACCGTTCGTCTGTTTTAACAAGCTAAAATTTTGGGGGTAGGAAGGTAACTCTGAAAGACACCTGTGAATGGCAGTCAGTGAGCTTCATTTGTCGCTGTCATTAGATTACGCCGTGAGACCCATCTCTCAGTCATTACAAATTAATGGACAAGAGCTTTCATCTCTCGTTAATGTTCGTCTGCGTCTTTGGCGAGCTTCATTTGCATTTGCTGATGATCGTATGTTGGGCGGTGGGTTTTAGTTTGGGTCTTTTCCCACCCTCAAACTGGTTTGCACTGATCGGCGACTACTGACAGAAAGCTGGTCAATTGATGCGGTGAATATGGTGATGTTGTTACAAATTATTTAATTGAAATTACGACTTGTTGATGTGACCAGGCTTGCATTTGAATTGGCCTGTATTGCTTGTTGATAGTAAACATGATTATGGAACTATGATGGGCTGGAAGCGTCGAAGCGCGCTCTTGGGGTGATTTATTGGCTGGCAGATCCAGGCCATATGGTTGTTGTTTTATTCTCAATCGATTGTGGAAAATAAAAAAAATTGAGCACATCTAGTGATGGATGCTTGTTTGGAAAATTCAAACTGTGTGGTTTGTTTATTTTTTGGTGGGGGGAGATTTGTCAATCCTCAAACAATGAAAGACAAAAATTAAAACATTGATTGTTGTTTTTGGTATTCTCCCCTGCGCGGAGTAACGATCTTTGATGAAAATTGTCAGAAGCAGATAATTTCTCATCTCTATGCGAGGCTCTAGGAGTGGACAGTAATTTATTGCTAGAACGAATAGAAATGAAGAGAAAGTATATTGATAGTTCCTTAAAGGGTAACGGCAGGCTTTGAAATTGAAAGATACAAGTTTGAAAACGAGCGGAGAGCATTGAACGGTAGTAGGATGAGAAATTATCTGCTTCTGACAAATAACATCAACGATGAAACATCAAAATCTACAGAATTTACTATCGAACAGCTTTCAAGATAAATCTGTAATGTCATATTGAAAATGACCTTGGTCACCCGAGGTTGCTACTCTGTCTTTAACTAGAAATTGAAGAAAAAATAGTATTTTCCATTAAATTCCAACTACTTTTGCTTATCTTGACAGATACGCGTATTTCATCTACAATGTGCAGACTTCTTCAGTGTTGTGTACCTATACTTCTCATTTTCTAGCTACAGGAATTCCACTAAACAGCTCACACTCTCCAGAATATCAAGTAATAGAGATTAATTTGATAACATGATACTTGCTTTATTGAAGACCCTGAAACCCTTTGCACTTTAACTTAAAACAACAGTTAGGATACCGTTGGTACACTATTCGTACGAATTCATTCGTTGTTTTCTGCAACGAAACTGATTTGTACATTTTATGAAGCTTCCTTCGTAATTAATGGCACACGCCCAACTGTCAAAAGCACGAAGCATTTGTTGACACAGAAAGAACATTCGTGCATTGTACGAAAACTATGCAAAGAGCTACGCCTTTTTTTTGTTACAAATTACGAAGAAGCGACTCTCTGGTTTTTGCATGGATGATTGCCAGATCTGCTTTATCGACTCGAAACGTAATTGAAAAAACCAAGCGCAACCACGTGAGGTTGCCCTTTGTTTTTTTTTTAATTGTTTCTGACATGGGATTCGATCCTGCATTTTTGGGAAGAGCTGATACTGAATCCGTGGTTGATCTCACTAGGCCATGGTGACTCGTGAGAAGTTACTTGATTAATGAGTATGAAGTCGTAACTCTGAACAGCGCTTTAACTTTTATTTTGGGGTACATAAATTATTTCCGCCCATCCCAGCAGCAACACCATCAGCCTGAGTACTCTAAAAGAGAAGCAGCGATTGGTTGGTCTTCACGAAACTCATTTCGTGCATTCGACAAAATGGTGTAATGATAGCATTTCACCAGATAATGAGCAATATGAATGTTTCTTACAATAAACGGGACATTTGTTTTATGTACAAAACCCATGTTTACGAAACGAATTATCAGTGTATGACCCATTAAGTGTGATGAAGGTTTACTCAACCAATATGAAAAGAAACAAAATGAAACGCATGAAAGCTAATATAAACCGATTTGAACTAAAAGTTAGGATGCTGTTACTGTTAATCAAAACGTGTAATAGTGGTTTTTCAAAATATGGCAAATTTTAATAACGCTTCAGAGTCTATTTGGACCGATTTGAACCAACAGTAAGGATGCTCAGGTCAGAAGTCAAATCGCATCCCCTCACTATGTTAATGTCGAATCACAAAGCTTGCCAGGCTTCACCAACCAGCGTTTTCACTGATTGGGTCATAACAATTCATGAGATTATTTTTTTAAATCGAGATGATTAATCTTTTATTAGTCACATTATAAATATATCCAATAACAATTTAAATGGTTTTTCGAACTCCTTTTTTTAATAGGGCTTTCTTCTTTGCTCGATTTTCATCATTCAATTTCTCTTTCGTTAATATCTAACCTTCAAAAATATCCATTCTTTCACTCAACAACTTAAATAGCTCCTGATGTCAAACTGTGAGGCCAATTTGAAACGAAATATGTTAAAATAGCCCGGTGGTCATCAGATGGAAAACCAGATAACACCTCAATCTGGTCTGTTGCATGAAAGATTGCAAACAATTTCATTGTTTATGCTTCCTTTTTCTTGAAATTAAACGAGAGGAAATGTAATGTACCTGTCAAAGTTCATTATCTTTTTATGTGCGACTACCAAAAAAGAATGAACCTAAACCGAAAAAGAGCGAGCAAGAACAAGAGTTTTGTTTTCAAAAATAGATATTGTGCTGCACTTTATATAACTGTGGCTGATCCTAGGAGTTCGTACAAACGTCATCTGAATATTTGCTTTCACAGAAAAAAAAATGAATTTTAACAGGCGCATAAAAGTTTCTCTCGTTAATTTTCAAGCCAAAGGAAGCGTAAACAACTAAATTGTTTGCAAACTTTCATGCGCCATACAGCAATGCAATCCTTCATAGAACAGACTAAACTTAGGCGTTATCTGGCTTAAGTTTACATGAAATATCCCATTAAGGCTAGAGGCCAAATCTAGCGAAATATCCCTTTATGTGCATTGTAACGGGTGGCAATTAAAATTTTGGAATTTTTTCGAGGCCTCTATGCTCAACAACAAACGAGCGCAGAGAGAAATAAGAGTGTGTATGCGTTAGCTCTTTCTCTCCTCTTTCTGCTAGTATTTTCTGTTTTGTTTATGCTTGCTCAGTTTTGCTCAAAATTCCGTCGCAGCAAGAAGTATCTCGCGAGCGCGTTGTACAGTTCTACGAACTGCACAGAAATCTCGGCAAAAAGTATACGGTACAACATTTTAAAAGCGAAAATGTTGCGACTTCGACTGTTTACCATATCCTAAGATCCCCAACAACTGCTCACAAGCAAGGTAGTGGAAGACCAGCCAAAATTATGGACGCAAAAGGACTTCGTTCACTTTCTCGTGCCTTCAACAACAAGGATTCACTGAGCCAACGGGATGCCGCAAAAAGTTCAACTGTTCTCACCAGTACATCTGCAAAACATTGAAAGAGTCGGAATAAAGTGCCGAAAGAAGACACGAGCCCGGAATATACTGATGCACAGATTTCAACGCTGAAATCCCAATGCCGTTGGTTGATTAAAAATTATTCCGGAAAAAGTTTTGTTTTGGACGACGAAAGCTACTTCCCTCTTTCGAAGACGCAGATTCCCGGAAACGATCGATACTATTCAACGGATAGTTCTACTACACCTCGAACATAAAATATAAGTTTAAACATAAGTTTGAACAGAAAGTGATGCTGTACATTGCCATTTCCGAGAAAGGCTTTTCTAAGCCATGGTTCAAGCCTCTCTGGCAACGGCAGACCACTCTGCCCGTTTCTACAAAAACATCATGCTGATGGACAATACGTGTTTTGGCCGGATAAAGCGTCATCGCATTACGCCATAAAAACACAATCGTTCCTGAATACCCATTCGATCCTATTTGTACCCAAAAGCCACAACCCGACAAATCTGCCTCAGTGTCGCCCAATCGAAGATTTCTTCGGGGTTTGAGTTCCTTGGTGTACAAAAATCACTGGAGAGCCACGAATTGCAAACAGTTGATTGGTAGAATCAAGAGATGCATTCGCAAAGTTGATCATGGAGGCCGTACAACGCTCCTGTTCCGACATCAAACGGAGCTTCGCCGAACATCCGATTACGGACCGTTTTCAAATGTTCACTAATTTTTTTCAACAATGGACAATGTATCTTTATTTGAATAAATCAGATCTTCTTCAACTATGTTTGTCTTTTTGACAGCTTGAGAAAGAAATTCCAAAATTTTAGTTGCCACCCGTTATAACGCAGAAAATTACATGTTTTGTTTTTTTTGTTCAAACTGTGTAGGAACTAAAATGTAGTTTCAAATAGGAAGGTACCGGTGAATTCTGCTTGGAAAAAAAACGGTTGATCTTCAAAAGAATATCAAATCAAACGATAATCCATTGATTGTTTAACCAAAACCATTGTTAACGTTTGACTCTTTTACTTATTTTTATTACAAATTTTCTAAAAAAGAGCAAATATATTGGGGGCTATCCTCGATATAACTTATTCGGATGATATACGAAAAGTTTGACGATTGCTGCAACTGAAGCAAGCTACTCAGAAGCTACTGGCCAGAAGTTTCTTTAGAGATCACAGGAGTGGACATGGATTTAATACTGCGGTTTGCTTAAGCCAAACATTATTAAGAGCAATTTCTAGTGCTCAAAGATCGATATTTCAAAATTCAAGTCAGCAGCTATCCAGTACGTAAAATTTTAGAGTTGAAATTAACATGCCAACAACGGTGCATGGAATTGTATTTGAAATGAAATAAGAGGGATTCCATCCAGAATGTGCCGGAAAATCCCAAAAATCATACCCGATCATCATTGATTTGGATGAAACTTGGCACATGAGTTCGGTACGTTGGAAAAAAATCCACTGGTGTTAAGATAATTTGAGTTCAAGAGTAACTTTTGAGATGGTCGTATGTGTTTTTCCAACATTTTACTTGAAAAATCGTGAAGTTCAAAAACCATTACATTTAGAGAAAAACTTTATATAAGGGAATTGTAGGAACTAAAAAGCCTTTCTTAAAAAATATACACAGAAAAAATATTTTTTTTTCATCAAGAAAAATCAAAAATAATTACTAAAAATAAAATATCTAAAAAAGCATATTGCAAGTTTCACGAATTTCTAGACATTTGTGATGATTGTGCTTGCAGTGTATTTTTTTCGCACTCAGCTTTTCCCCCAAATTTGCATTGACAGTTATGTTTGCATTTAGCGTGCATATGTATTAATATTACGTTTTATGATTATTGTTTGTTTACATGCAGCACATAAAATGGCTTCAAAAAAGTTTTTCGAACCAAATTCCGAACCTGCGAATAAAAAACGCCGTCAAAAATATCCGGCATCTGAATCAGGCACCAGTACGTACACGGAAGAGGAATTTTTGATGGACACGGAGAGGAATCCGGAAGAAGAGTATGACGACGATTTGTATCCACTTCCGTTGGACATCAATTATGATGCTGATCTAACCACGGATGATGACACAGAAGACCCAACAACTGCTTCCTCCGGCAAAGCACGTACCCAAAATAACCATTTGCCAACCACGTAGTCTGGTATGTATTGCCTCGATTTCGAAATTGCCAGATCGGATCTTAGCTGTCGTTTTAACATGTACACCTCGTCTCCTCCCCGTAATACCGCTTCTATTGTATCGTTTCAGCTTAACGCAACGCAATATCTACGCCAGACCAACAGCAACAATATCGCATCGCCAATCTGCTGTAGAAAGCCACCATTAAGATTTCTACTTCCCCATTCCTACCCGAATCATTGTAATCCCTAACCTCGACCAAGTCGCGAGTTTTTCGGCTTTCCAAAACTAACCTAGTAAGTAAGTTATTGTCGTTGTTAAAATGAAGAAAAACTCGGCTCCGTTATGCCTATGGCACTTGAACTTCATAAATAAATATAGGTAAAACAATCGTTATCTCAACCAGTCATCAAATTTCAGAACATTAGTTCTATTTTAAAATCTCCGGCATGAATTTGTGACCATAAATTTCATTCAAAAAATAAAAAAACACTCTTCATACTCTTGAGAAGAAATCCACATCTGCTGGAACGTTCCGATGCTTGCCAGAATAGATCCGCCTATCCAAGCTCCTAACCGCCATTCTACGGAACAGTTGGTCGAAATCATTTTCAACCGAGTGTTGAATGGTGCCCGGTGCTGCAGATCTCGATTCAAACGTTCCGGGAACCCAGGCAGCAGAGTATTTCCACCGGTAACAACGACCGTTCCATACAGGGATAGGCGCACGTCAGGCACATTTCAACACTGGTGGAAGCCAACTGATCTGCTCCCAGCATCGTATGGTCAGCCACTTTAAAACGCTGATCTTGATGATACCCGTTGGGGAATTCGTAATGCATTACCGGAATCTGAGCAGCAGTACGCTCGCCATATGGCGTTTGCAGGACTTGAACAATGGTCATTTGAAAGTCCTGTAGACCTTTAAGCATGTACTGTTGCTAAGACGAA
Organism: Aedes japonicus; assembly: GCA_034211315.2. NCBI lineage: Eukaryota > Metazoa > Arthropoda > Insecta > Diptera > Culicidae > Aedes > Aedes japonicus. Next base: position 131,785 of record JASCZW010004819.1, read on the forward strand.
ATCAGCTTTTGTGGCAGTTGACGTGGTGTATCGAGCATTATCACGCTCTCTAATTACGTCCTTGGCAGCGATTCCATAGACCGGAGTCAGGTCGATATTCTGACCCTCAAGGTATTGACGGCATTGCAGTGAAAGGTAATCAGCTTCCAATGGGGATTTCACAACGGCTTGACTGAGAACATATCCTTCCTACGGAAAATAAGTGAAGTAGAATTTTTCCCATTGATTAAGAATGTGCATATTCATTTCATTTCATACTCACTGCTGGTGACATTGTTGTCCGATTTTGTTTCAAAATCCGAGTTCCGTGCTGCATCCGGAAGGATAATTTGTTGTTGTTGATGTTGGATTTGGTTGGTTTTGGCTTGAGTGACGTTCCTCGCCAGTTGCTAAAGGATAATTTGACATTTCGCCAAGCAGAGTGCACGCTAACTCAAACAACGGTAAATGTAAATTTTGGGACAATGTTGAGTGTGATAAAAAAATCACTGTGACAAATTCTCACACTACTCTTATAAGGTGCAAAAAGCGCAATATTTTTAATATTTTTTAATTTGTTGTATGGAAATTTGAGGAAAAAGACACGTTTTAAAAAAACTCTAGGATGGACGCTCTTATAATAAAAAAGTTTTTCAAATAGCGAACTTTGGTGTATAATTTCAAATTTTGGTTATTCATTCTTATAAATAAATTTTGATGTTACAATATGGTTTTCAAGATCATTACAAACAATAATGATTATAATGATAAACCACGTAAACGCAACCGTTTTTCAAGATATTTCTGATTTTCTTTCAATAAAATTTCAAAACCTCAAAAATACGCCCTTTTCATAAATTACTCGTGATATTAAAACAACAATAGCTAACGATTGTTTCTCTTGTGTTTTAAGCCTTTTTAAAACACATGTATGTGCCTCTTACTTACTCTTAACAGCTCGTCGATTGAAAAAGCTTCACTTAAAGTTATAAGACAAAAATAATGAATTATGGTTGGATTTATATTTATATATACCATTTATTAGTCTCGGTCATTGATAATATTACATAAACATTATATAAACTATTGATTGCTTTTATATATATTATGAATCCTGCCTTCTTCGTCATTCGAAAACAGTTTTACAAAAACTTCGTTTTCTGAAATTGGAACGAATGAGTGGTACTTTTGTGTACCTGCAATCGTTTTAGTCTGTCGGTAAATTTCATTCCATTCTGCTACCCCCTGTTCATACTCTTCATGTGATACATAACAAAACGACATTTTTGTTAAACAATCATCACTTTTTTGGTTCGTCTTCGTGCTTTGCAAGGAATTTAGCTTGTGATACGATGTACTTGTTTGTTATTCCAAATTCTGCCATTACTCTTTGATTTGTCCAAGATTGTGGTAAAACCGAAAGTATCCTTACTTGATCGTCCCTCGAAGTTTCTGGATCAGCATACCGGTCCTTTAGCTGCGCGATTATTTCGTCATATTCGGCTGCTTTCACTTTCAATTGTTCCAGGTCATCCTCCTCCGCTTGATCCCCAAATATGTGTGTCCGAATGCCGTTTGAAACATCTTTGAACTTTTGCGGGCATAATTTACGTTCAGAACTTTTTAGCCGATATTGGCGAAACGTTGATTCCAGCTACGCCCTTGTTAAATAGCTCAATATTATGGCGCCTTGAATAATCTTGCACACTGCTATCAGATGGCACTGACATTAATGATATTGCCGATGGCGTTTCCTCGAGACCATACAAGTCTACTTGCCGTGATGTAGATGGTTGTGGATCCATAATGTTAGTAATTGATGGTTCCTCACTAGGCTCCGAAATTGCAGCATGGGATTGTTCCGTTCTATTTAAATGCAAACGACAATTATCACAAATCATCAAAGAAGTGTCCAAATGTGTTTTGCCCATAAACTTGAAACCAGAAATTGAAGAAGAATTAGCCATCAATTCCAACTACCTTGCTTATCTTCGACAGATACGCTATTCGTCTACAATGTGCAGACTCTCTTCAGTGTCTCGTAACTAATAACTGACTGAAAGAAAACCTTCGCCACCTGCCGTATATATACTGTTTTCTAAATACAAAGCGTTTCACCTATCATTATGTTGTTTATACCTATCTTATTATTATTTTGTTTATATCTATCCTGAGTCAAAAACAAGTGTACTTAATATCTACCTCACTTTTTCTCCATCTATACCTAACCTACTTTATTGTGTGCAGCGGGTGCTCCGTCTTCGTCGGGTTTGATGTCGTTTGGGTATTAAGTTGAAGACCATGTGTAACCGTTGCCTTGGTCTTTGTTTAGTAGATTTGTGTTCTGTTGTTTGTTTATTTCTAAGCTTTCTGCAACGTCTAATTTTCCAGGGTGTTGATGTAGTCCGCAATATTGTGATGTCATTCGTCGTTATGTCGTGATTTTCCGTGAAGATGTAGCTCAGCATCGTTGATTTGAAGTTATGTGAAATTCCTTTCTCGTTCTGTTTGACAGCTTAGTTACCTCCGCTAGATGCTCCTTGAACCTTGGCAACAAGGTTCAAGGAGCATCTAGCGGAGGTAACTAAGGCTGTCAAACAGAACGAGAAAGGAATTTCACATAACTTCAAATCAACAGTCGCAGAACACATCTTCACGGAAAATCACGCATAACGACGAATGACATCACAATATTGCGGACTACATCAACACCCTGGAAATTAGACGTTGCAGAAAGCTTAGAAATAAACAAACAACAGAACACAAATCTACTAAACAAAGACCAAGGCAACGGTTACACATGGCTCTTCAACTTAATACCCAAACGACATCAAACCCGACGAAGCGGAGCACCCGCTGCTACACAATAAGTAGGGTAGGTATAGATGGAGAAAAAAAAGTGAGGTAGATATTAAGTACACTTGTTTTTGACTCAGGATAGATATAAACAAAATAATAATAAGATAGGTATAAACAACATAATGATAGGTAAACGCTTTGTATTTAGAAAACAGTATATATACGGCAGGTGGCGAAGGTTTCTTTCAGTCGAGTTATTAGTACGAGACACTGAAGAAGTCTGCACATTGTAGACGAAATACGCGTATCTGTCGAAGATAAGCAAAGGTAGTTGGAATTAAATGGAAGATACTAATTCTTCTTCTAATTTCTAGTTACAGGTATTCCACTAAACAGCTCAAACCCTCTAGGATCCATAAACTTGAGTTTTTTGACATTTTGTTCGGTTAATTTACGAAGGTTTTTTGAGCACCGTTTAGTGGGAAACGGCATACAACACTTCTTCATGTTAAACTCCATTTTCAGTTCACTCAGATAGATTTTACTGACGAATGCGACTATGTATGAGCATATATATTGGCTGTGGTACCTTTGGAAATGCAGGTATAAAACATCTCTGGTAGTTTACAGGCAGCGTACATTAGCTGTTTTTTTTTATGAGAAGATATACCTGACATACGTTATAGCTGCTATTTGTCTACCTACCTTAAACAATATGTGTTACTTTCATCGCTACATCACCGAACTGTTCGGAGTGTAGTTTTCACACACTACACCCGACCTCTAACATCGTTGAGCTTGGCAAAATATTCAGCATTTCTATTAATATGCTTCTTCTATATGACCCTCCGCATAATTTCATCATCTGTCCATTTCACACTTGTCGCCCCTGCGACATCTATCTCGCTGTTACTTTCATCGCTTTAGCAAATTCGCTCCCTTCATTCTCTGAGCGGCCCGACCGATACAGCCATAAAACAATTATAAATATATTGATTGCAATATTAAAACAATAGTGCTATTTATCTTGTTCTTTTCAAATGAGTCTTCTTATCATCCTGATATCAAAAGAAAAGAGGACATTAGAGTAATGTGAACGTTATAATATGAAGATCTTGGAAAATTTATCATTTCTGGTGGAAATCTCGATTAACTTAAGAAAAGAGCGAATTTTTCTGAGGTTTTTTCATTCTATTGAAATAAAATCCGAAAAATCTCGAAAACGGTTGCGTTCAGGTGATTTATCATTATTATCATTATTGTTTTTAATGATCTCCAAAATCATATTGTATAATTAATTTTCATTTATAATAATGAATAACCAAAATTTGAAATATGCACCAAAGTTCGCTCTTCGGAAAACTTTTTTATTATAAGAGCGTCCATCCTAGAGTTTTTTTCAAAACGTGTCTTTTTTCTCAAATTTCCAATAAAACAAATTTGAAAAATATTAAAAATATGTTTTTTTTATATTTGATTTTTAGTATTTATTTTCGATTTTTCTTGATGAAAAAAATTTTTTTTTCAGTGTACATTTTTTTACAAAGCCTTTTAGTTCTCTACAACTCCCCCATATAAAGTTTTTCTCTAAATGTAATGGTTTTTGAACTACGATTTTTCAAGTAAAATGTTGGAAAAAAACATACACCCATCTCAAAAGTTACTCTTGAATCCAAATAATCTTAACACCAGTGGATTTTTTTTTCAACATACCGAAGACGTGTACCAAGTTTCATAAAAATCGAAGATAGTTGAGTTTGGTGACCGACCGATTTGGCGTGGAATCATTCATAATCGACAAAACTTCGGAATCAATCACAATCTTCACAGTTTGAAAAAAAAACTTGTAATTTTTCTGCGTTGTCTAATCGCATATGGAAGGAATGCTAGACTTGGCTGAAATCAATGGGATATTTCATGTACATTTAAGCCAGATAACGCCTGAATGTAGACTACTGTATGAAAGATTTCGAACATTATTGTATGGCACATGCAAGATTGCAAACAATTTCGTTGTTTACACTTTCTTTGGCTTGAAATTAAACGAGGGTAAATTTTACGCGCCTATTAAAATTCATTATTTTTCTGTATTTTGCTGTAATCGAGACAAAGATTTGCCTCCATTTCATCTTTTTCTAGCTTTTTTGAAAATCTGACGAATTTTTTTCAAAATGTTGATTAATTTAAATATTATGAATATTCTGAGTTGAGTATTTGTGTAGAAAATTTGATTTTTCAACCACGCAAACTCAAGCAGATGAATCCTAATAGCAAAGTAAAAATTTTGGGCCCCACATTCTTGGAGTAGAAAAAAAACATTTTTTTTGCGTTATTTGAACGATTTTAATGTGATTACTGCATATTATTATCCCCCGCTTAAAGAAGACGCCTTTGATGGTGGCTATTTGCTTCTCTCATTATCGTCTCATGTTATCTTAGTTGAGTATAATTTTTTTAGCACTACACACAAACAAGAATGCTTGTAAATTAATGCATTATTCTTCTCCTTTTTTTTAACAAAAAAAAGTTCAGCGAAGTATACACGGTGTTCAATAAGTTCGGATACACTTTCAAATTTGTTAAAAAAATGAAAACATGTTTTTTTATTTTTTGGATTTATGTTATTGAAAGCTATGTTTACAAGGAACGTTTACAACATTTCTCTTGGAATGACTCCCCTTTGTACTCCTTAACGAGCTTCAAACGTTTCTCGAACGCGTCGCAGGCGGCACGCACGGACTGCATGGGCATTTCGTCCCAGATTTTGAGAATTACCGTCTTGAAATGATCCAAAGTGCTGACCTTGTATTCGTTCAGCTTCGCCATCATATAGGACCAAACAAAAAAGTCGAGAGGATTCAAGTCCGGGAGCTGGGAGGCCACAAAGTTTTGTCCAGAAAGTCGGTTAAATTGTCCCGACACCAGGCTTGAACCACATTTGCCGTATGGGCTGGTGCACCGTCCTGCTGGAACACGTAGTGCTCATCGCCGTAGAGGCTTCGGAGACTGGGGGCAACAACCTTTTCCAAAACCTCAGTTTTGTAGTACGCCGCGTTGATTTTGACGTTTTTTTCAATAAACACCAAGGGTAGCTTACCACGTTTGCATACTGCCCCCCAAACCATCACCGACGCGGCACTTTGGAACCGAGGGATGTTTATATTGGATTCAGGAATGCTGTCCCTCGATGGCGCCCACACCCGGTCATTTTGCACATCAGTGCGGCTGCTGCAGCACGAACAGTTTCTCGTCCGAAAAACAAACTCCTGACCAGCGTGCCGAGAGAGGATCCTCTTAGCTCGATCCAACCGCTTTTTGCTGGTAGCCTCGAAACGCCATGGACCTTACGTTTTTGTAAGGCCTGAAACCAAGGTCCTTGGTGAGTATGGTGTGAGCGGTTCCAATGGAAACGTTGAGATCTGCAGCCGTTTTCCGGATTGAGCGGTTCTTTTTGCGCCGAATTCGCTCCCCTCACGATCTTGATGACCCGTGGCGTCCTCGCTGAACGCGGCCGACCGGATCTCGCACGGTCATTGGTCGAGGACGTCTCCCGGTATCGCCTGATGGTCGTATAGACAAAGTTCCGCTTGACCCCATGCGATTTCAGCAGCCGGAATATATCGCCGGGTCGCTCACCGTTCAAAAAACGCTTAATTACGAAGTCCCGATACTCTTTCATCGCGCGTAACAAACGAACAACAACTAACAGAATGTCAACACCGCGCACATTCGGTAGCGTATGAATGAAGCTAAAGCTGACACCAATACCAATGCAGAATATGTACATGGCGCATACCTACGCAATGATGAAAACTTGTATTCGAACTTATTGAACACCGTGTAAGGTACAAAACAAACATTTAGCTACATTTCCAGTTGGTTTAATTCTGTACAACCATTTCGTCTACTTTGTTCATTGAAAAACAGTTGACAAGTGGGCGGAGCTCTGGCGTGCAACCAAAGGTCAAAGATGCCAAACTTGATCAAAACAGTACAGAACAATCGTGTTGCTTTAGGAAAGGCGGCAGGCACTCTTTCACGTAAATTTCCTGGTCGGTGGTCTTGGTTGTACAGGGTGCGTCAGAAAGAAGTGCGAAAATGTTTATAGTTCGATATTGAGTTAACTTGTGTATCTAATGACTTATTTTTATTAGCAGTGTATTTGTTTGTGATCACTGTCAGGTGCTGCATCAGAACATCGGGATTTTTTTATTACAAAATTGTAAAAATGTTTGACAAAGGAGTGATAAAGAGTTTGCAGCCGACCCAGAAGACACTGAAAGAGATTGCCAAGCTAGTATTGTGTCATTTAGCCACAGTTTATCGCATCAAGAAGTCTCTATAGGCAGCAGAAGTTGGAAAGAGGAGGTTTGCGGTATGCACGTACGCCATAAGAAATAAAATCCGTCCATGATTTAGATTGCTCGCAACCTGGTACGTTCAGGAAACTTGCCAAGAAAGCCAAGAAAAATCCATGCAACGATTCATCAAAGAAGGCTTGCACACATCTTAAAGAGCTGAGTGAAATGACACTGATTACGGAGCGGGTAAAGAAACTACGAGCGACTCGTTTAAAGAACCCTGCCCTTCAGTTCAGAAAGGGATATTAGTCGCGGTGGATTTCATGTGTGAATAGGCTGCCACATCAACGTTCAAAAGTGCCTGAACCAAACGGACAGCTTGAAATGATCACTTGAATATGCGATGGAGGATTATTGCCATGATATTCCCAAATGTAGCACGATGTTTCTGTTCTGAAGTGTTTCTTGTCTTCCATAACTAAACGTGGTGAAATTGAGTAAACAAGTTGAAATTAATCAGAAATGATATCTCATATGCATCGGACGAACCATTCTGAACGATCGTTGTGAGAATATCACCATGAAAATCTCATATGCGCATAGCATGTTACTAATTACTAATACTTTCCTCTTTTCTTCTTTTCTCTTCCCTATCCCATGACCGCGAGCAATACCATATGAGAACGGTATATAACCTAACCAATTTTACTTTCAGCCAAATTTTCTAACACAAGGTAAGCGATCAATCGAACACAACAAAATATACTAAATATTAAATAACATAAAACGGGAAAGCGAGGACCATCAGGGCACCGAAGCGAAACAATTTGGATAGGGAGCATGGAACTGCCTCTTCTCTATTGTTAAAACTTCGCGGGTTTATTCTGTCAATCGAGGACTCGACTCTAGTGCTGTGCGTGTGAACTTGCTTTTGGAAGGAGATTCTCTTCCCTATATCCGCGGGCTTTGTGTAAAGGTATCTGCTTACGGGCCCGCCAAAACCTTTTTGGTCTTTCATACAGGAGCTTGATGACAACAATAGAATCGAGATCATATCGTTTTTCAGGTTATTCCACAGCTATGGAAAGTTACCTGGCTGCAATAGATGGTAGTATGACATCATCATCATCTTTACGCGTGACTCGATGGCGTGGCTTGGTGGCGTCCAACGGTTTGAAAACGGTTTGTCACCTGTTTTCGGTATTTCGAAGGACCAAGTTCTTCCCTGGGCCAAGTCCATCTTTTCGGATGATCAATACGATGTCCTACAACAAGAAGGAGTTCCATATCACACGTGTCAAATCGGACCTAAAGATAACGGATGGAAAAGAAGTTTTGGCCGAAATATTTGTGGCCCTCTAGCAGTTTGGATCTTAACCCGTTTAATTCGATTTAGGCGTATATTGAAGCACAAGCCTGCAAAACATTTCACCCTAGTGTGACAACCATGAAGTCTTCCAAAACGCGCACATGGCATTTCGGGCGTCATCTTGAGGACGTCAATGATAAAAATTGTGGACTCATCAAGTATTTTTTTCTTTTAGTTTCTTGATTATCGAGATTTTCATTTTTGTGTATTTTTGTAACTTGTCCGGGGCTAGATTCGAACTCGTGACTTTGACGTGAGAGGTATGAATGTTAACCACAACACCGGGGTCGTTCCCTATCAAGTAAATTTGTTTTAAAGGACCCAATAAAGATAACTGAACTCGAAAATGTTGATATTATTGTTTAAAGTAGTTGAAAATGGGATTTGAAAGTTACACCATAGATTTTAGATATTTATTTTCCTGCCACACCCTGTACACAGTTTGAAAGAAACGTGTAATTTTCTGCGGCCTCTAATGCACTCATGCTAGATTTGACATAAATTCATGGGATATTTCATGTAAATTTAAGCCAGATATCGCCTAAATCATGTTTGCTGTATTGAAGATTTAGAGATTCGTTGTTTACGCTTCCTTGAGCTTTCGAATGAACGGGAGAAGTTTTACGCCTCTGTTAAAATTCATGTTTTTTTTGAGTGTGATGATAATGTCCCTTTTCAACTCACACTTGCATGTAGCTGTCCAAATCAGATTTTCTTACCCATTTTCGTTTTGCATATTGCATATACGAGATAAAGGTTTTCCATCTTCCTCCTTTCAGTTATGTACAGCTTTAGGAATCGTATATTGGCCCTCTAGTTTTGTTTGCCATCGCAATTTGGAGTAACTTCCTTCTTAAAGGGTGTCCCACATCAAATTGCATCACGGAAAAACGCAGTAGAAAATTACCTAGTTGACCGATCCTTTTCAAACTTTCAGACAATAAAACATAACCCATTAGTAAACTTTTGGCATATTTATCGCCACTCATTAGACTCTGAACAACATCTAGCTGCAGCTTCTTCTGTGCGGAAACCCACTTTGTGTCTTCCTTAGATTTGATCTCCTTGGGACGCTTCCGTAGTGCCTGCTTCATTATAGCCCAATAATTTTCGATGGGCCTCCGATGCGTTGGGGAGCTCATGTTCCTGGGTACGAAAGTGACCCCGTTGGCATCGTATTACTACAGGCAATATTTGAATAGTGGCACGAAGCTAAACCCGGCCAGGAGTGTTGCTTCAAAAGAGAAAACAGACACTTTTGAAGACACACCTTGAGGTAGTGTTCTAAATGCACTTCCACAATTATTAATTGAAAGCTTTCGATGCAAGGTACCATTTTTGCATTAGTATGATTGTGTGGCAAGTCGATCATACCATATGCCCAGGGAGTCGAGATATTTTCCCTAAAGAAAAATTCCTAGACCAGACCGGGAATCGAACCCGGCCGCTAAGGTAGGACCCTTAGTAGTAATGTTTAATCACACGACTATCAGTTGACTGTTAGTTCCGAGTTGTTTTCCGATGTCCTGAAGAGAAAATTGAGGATTTTCCAAGGGATTCGGGTAACGCCATTTCTTACAATTTTCGAAAAACTGACAGCGATAAAAATAAAATAATAAAAACACTTAACAACTTTAATCCAAATTATCAAGAGAAAATACACAATGGGTAATTTTTTTTCGTGATGCAATTAAATTTGACAACCTTTATAAGCCGACATCCAGCTCGTCTTTAGCTCGATACATTGTTGAGGTTCGCTTGAAACCACTTTCGACGTTCTGAAGAGCAAATGTTAGAATTAATAGGGAGGCATGATTTTAAATGCGCACATCGACAAAATTAAAGATGTCCAGGTTTTTTAATGCACGGTTAAAAGAAATGCGTCGAATTTAAGTTGACCAAAATTTGGTCGTTACACCCTTTATTCGTTTGTGGCTTATCCAAGCTACACTTAATCACTTTGAACGGTTGCAGCAACTTCTTCGTGACTAGAAGTATTCTAAAGGGTGTCCACGATGAAATTGCCACACACAAAATTGATTCGCAAAATTCGAGTTTTCATACGATTGCCAACAAATTTCCAGGGATTGAGAAATAACTATTAAACTTCATTTTACCATTTTACTCGTATTTTATTTACAGTCCATACGCAAATGCCCGCACCTTGGCCTTAACCCCGGCCATAAGATTCTGCACAACCTGTGAATCAACCGTTTTTTGCATGTAAACCCATACTTTCTTCAGTTCCTCGACTGTCTTCACTACCTTAGGTCGTTTAAGAAGGTGCTGCTTCATAATCGCCCAGTACTTCTCGATGGGGCGGAGCTCCGGAGTGTTGGGAGGGTTGAACATTTTCGGCACGAAATTGACCTTATTGTCCGCATACCACTTCAGCACACCACTACCACTTGGAGTAGTGGCATGAGGCCAAATCTGGCCAAAAGATTGTTGGGACGTTGTGGGCCTTCAGGAGAGGAAGCAGCCGCTTCTGAGGCACTCTTTATGTACACCTGTCCGTTCATCGTGTCCTGGGTCACGAAAGGTGCACTCCGCTTCCCGCACGTGCAGATGGCTTGCCAAACCAGGAATTTCTTCGCAAATTTGGACATCTTCTGAGTACGGACATGCTCCGGAACGCTGAATTTATCCTTGGCCGTGAAAAACAGGTTGCCGGGGATCTGTTTGAAGTCGGCCTTCACATATGTTTCGTCGTCCATGATGCAGCATTCAACTTTCGTCAGCATGTTGAGGTACAACTTCCTGGCACGGGTTTTGGCGGACTTGTTCTGCTTTCGTCGCGATTAGGGGCCTTTGTACCTTGAACGTTCGAAGCCCAGCCTTAGTTTTGGCCTTCTGGACAATACTTCGGCTTAGGTGCAGCTTCAGCTACATCCCGAACGGAGGCGTTCGGATTTCGGTTGAAGGCCCCAACTACGCGGTTGTGATTTTTGGTGTTGTACGGAATACTTTTTCCTTCACTTCTGGGCTTGCGATCGGTGGTCAACCGTTCCTCGAACCACTTAATCACTCGCGACACCGTGGAATTCGCGATTCCCAACGTTTTAACGATGGAACGATGCGAGAGATCCTTGTTCTCGTGATGAATGCGCAATTTCCGCGAGTTTTGATCATCAGGACTTTAAAACTTGCAGGATGTAAATAATGCACTATGAACTAAATTCACCCAAATTTCATTAAATTCTACCCAACGGTAAAAAGTTAGAGCAATTTCATAGTGTGGCAATTTCATCGTGGACACCCTTTAAAGCAATTTTCTTGAACAATTTCTAGCCGATTTGTAGCTTAAATGTGATTAAAATTTTCATAGGTTTATTTTCTCAATATAATGCTATGTTTGGAAATATCAAGATTTTTCTTCATCAAAAGTACAAAAGTATTTGTATCAACTATTAATATTAGCTATTCAAATAAGCAAAGAATCTCTCGACAATCGTAATAAGTTATACAAAATATTCAACAATACTGCTAGAAATTCGTTAACGAAATAGCCCAGAAAGCGACTATATTGATTCAATCAATTATCAACCTGAAAACTTGCGCCAAACATTCGTGCAACGTTTATGAACGCTTGATAAACTGCGGCAAAATTGGTCAAATATTGACCCAATGACGCACGCAATGCATAGCAATCACGTCCCGTTCCAGAGTATTGGATGCATTGAAAACTTTTCCGGTTGTTGACCGGATCAGCGTATTTTTAGAAAGATTGCATGCAACGGGGATTTTCTCGCGAAAACCATGACATCATCCCACTTCGACATTGGCACTGGGAGAAGAAAGCTGTGGTTTAAACATAACAAAACAACTCGTACAACTTTTGCATCTCATAACATAACCAGAGCGTATGTAATTCGAGAACATCTCCACCCCGGCCACACCGTCGTTGTTGCCACAAACAGCCATGCAACCGTCCTTGGGAGAGTGCACAAATCATTGCCGACCACCTCCATCAATCTTGGTTCCATTAGCCTCCGCGCACTCGTACTCTCATGTACTCACAGGCTCTTCCTTTGCTCAGCTGATGATGCGTTACAAACGACGACTCTTTCCATAGCCCAACAACCACAACAACAACACGACTTGAGTCACATGTTTTTCGCACAAACTCTCCCCTCGCATCCACCTGCGCTTCAGAAAACGTATCACCCACCGTCCTAGACTGGTAGGTAAACACAATCACTGACTGCATGCTGACTGAGCTGAGACAAGCGACGAGCGACGACGTGAGAGAAGGACCTTCAAGTCACTCCGTCTCCGAACCATGCCAAGGTAGATGTAGACAGTATCGTCGTGTGGAAACGCATATAGGTACTTGCTCACGCGCCGCCGGAGTGTACACACAGACACAACGACACCGACTTCTATTAGATTCGTTGCGACGACCGACCGGCACGGCGTTTGAACTGGTGTTAGACAAATCTATACGACCGACCGCGTCCTTTGCACTATAGAGGACAAGTGCCGGCCGTCAGGATAAAAAATTACCAATCGCAAAAAAAAATTGGACGTACGAGAAAAAATCAAATTCCAATCACATTCCAGCTGACTCATTGCAGAGAATGACTCAATTTATTACACAATTCATATCCGAGGGGAAGATTCCATTAACCCGCCAAGACTTACTTCGAACAGCTCCAGTACAATGTCCGGTAGGACGGTCTTCAGCATTCCGATTCCTCTTTAGCGACGATGGCGCGACAATGACGACGATGACGTCAGATAAAAATAATTTTCGATTAATCAGTATGCACACCGTGTACAAACACTCACTCTGTTTTGGTTTGCGGTTTTTCGAAGTCCACTTTCCACGTAACGTTGATAAAAAAAATACACAACCTTGCAAATCTACACCGCATGCCAGCTTTAACCTTAATAAATAACCGAAAACTGCAAGCACGCTGCTACACTGACAGAAAATAGGGGCCACCGACGGCAATCCAATCGGAAATCCACCGTGTGACTGTCGTCGGGAAAAGAGGAGCAAACGTAGATATTTACATAGAGATGACTTATCTTGAATGGCAATGACCATATACTAACCAATCGCGTTACGCGTCACCGCAAGTGTAAACTTCCCTCCCGTTTTGTTTGAAATCATAATTCACACCTGTCGCACTTTGATACAGTTCGCATTCGGGATTACGATACTTCCCCCTCTCGATTCGAGTATGGGCTCCGTCTTATCATCTGCTTCGAGGGTCGTCAATAAAGATAAGGATGGCGTTTATCACCTGCTGCAGGGGCCGTTTGCCATCGTAAGACTCGGGTTGGCTGGTTGCGCTGTGTGTTTTGCATTCCTCGATGGTGCTAGACCGCAAAAACTCTGCTGACTTAATGAAGGAATTTAGTTATTACAGTACCGGTCCGATTTTGGCAACAGGCGCAAAAAAATCATGTTGCCAAAATGTAATGTACTGTAATTTTCCTATTCCAAATGAAAGACATTGGTTCCGCAGGTATGACCGGAAGCTGTTCCGAAAAGCACAGATTCCGGGAACTAGGTCGTATTTCTGGACAACCACCAAACCGAATTGCAAACGATGATAAAATAAAAGATTGTACAGTCCCAAAAGATTCACTTGAAATGCTTTGGAATCAACCAACTGGTCCTGGAGATATGGCCGGAACATGTCCCCAAGGAAACAGATTCCTAAAACTAAGAAATCACCTAAAACGAATTACCCGGAAGTTTCTAATCCGTTCAACAATTGGCACAAAGAAATTCTTATACAAACTACCAATAGTTTGAGCGAAGGTAAATTTAAGCTAAGGATATTCAAATTTTTGAAGCATTATTATGACATAACTTGGAACTGTTTTGGCAGTGTAGAGCGAAGATTTCAAAGCCCTTCCCTTTGGGTCAGAATCATGTGTAAACAGGCTGCCACATCAACGTTCAAAAGTGCCTGAACCAAATGAAAAGGTTGTAATGATGACTTGAAGTTGCGATGGGAGATCATTGCCCTGATATTCCAAAATGTGGCACGTAGTAAAATGTCTCTTATCTTCCATAAATAAACGTGATGGAATTGAGTAAACGATTGAAAACTAATCGGGAATGATCTCTCATATGCATCCGCCGAACCATTTTGAACGGCCGTTGCGAGAATATCACCAAGAAAATTTCACATGCACATTGAATGTTACTAATTACTAATGCTTTCTCGCCTTTCTCCTCTTCTCTTCCCTATCTTATTATCGAGCGAGCGATAGCACGTATCAAGTACGTGCTAGATCTGCATAACTGATTTAAGTTCTTCAAAAGCAGAAACACCATGATAACCACCCCGCGATCGTGAAGGAGTCTGGATGTGGACCGGATGGATTCCGCAAAAGGTTTTCAGACACTTGAGAGGTTAAAAGAGCTCTCGTAAAACGCGGAATAAACAGGTAATTGTTATCTGTTTCGACCCTACATCAAAGTAAGATTTAATTTATAAATGAAGAACGGTGTATAGCCCTAACCAAAACTTCTTAACACAAGAGAAGCAAACAAAAAACCACGACAAAATGTGCTAAATATCCATAACATAACATGTAACGGGGAAACGGAGGGACCATCAAGGCACCCAAGTGAAACGATTTGCCTCCTATTGTAACGTTTCGCGGAACAAGGGCCGGTTTTCGACTCAGTCTTTGGGTTTATTCTGTAAATCAAGGGCTCGATTCTAGCATCTGGGAATGTGAACTTGCTTTTGCAAAGAGATTCTTTTCCCTATATTCACTGGTTTCGCGTACGTGCCTCTGTTTACGAGCCCGCCAAACGTTTTTGGCCCTTCATACAGAAGCTTGATGACCACAAAGAACAATAGAATCCAAATCAAATCATGTTTGATATTATGCTGCTATGGAAAGTAACCTTGCTACAATTGACGATATTATTACATAATTATCATCATCATCATCAAAGCAGAGCAAAGATTTCAAAGTTTGCATCAATCTTCTACGCATGAGCTTCATGAGATATAAGTTTATCACACATTGATTGCTCAATCTTATGCGTAGAAAATTTTCAGCAGCGACAGGACGGAATGTATGAACCCATTTGAACACAGTTAATCAATCAGACCAGACAAACTATGAAATGATGAAACAGTAAAAGTTAAGTTACTTCGGATCTGTACGCACTGTTCATTTGACAGCAACGTTCCTATTGTTCAATTCTGCATTTTTCGACAGCAGTTTGTTCAGGAACTTTGCTGACAGTTTTATCACGATTCACACAGTTTAGAAACAATCGACTTACCTACGTTTTAAATTCAACATGGTCATGTTTATAAATCGCAAAATCAATGAAACTGGCAATATCTATCATGTTGATTTAACAGATAGTCAGTTGTATGACGTAACTTCAAGATTACTTCAACAAAGTGAGAAAATATTATCTCATACATGCCACAATAGTCTGTGTCGAAAATCGAATTCACTAACTTACATACTTAATTATGGTTGGCAATGTTCCAAAAACCATCCCTGCAAAGTATCAAGAAAAAACAAATTCAGCTTAAGAGGATTTTTTACTAACGCACAGATTGGGTCGAAGGGTCTCAAATTGTTACAGAAACTTTGTCCACGCGTAAAAAAGTGAGGCAACAAAAAACATCGCTAATTTCACCAATGTTATCTTATGAAATCATAAACAAGAAAATAGAAAATGGTTTTTCCGGCTTTTCCAAGCAATATTTCTGCACTGTGGAAAATTTTGTAGGAAAACTGGCAACCCTGCAATTTTTAATATTGTTTTTTTGTCCATATATCCATGAACACTACGCGTGGACAAAGTTCGTAACCATCTGAGACCCTTCAGCCCATACCTGTATGAAAGTAAAAAAAAATCCCCTTAACAATTACCGACTTGAAGTTTCGTATGAGATTTTGACTACTTCAGTATGGGGAAAATAGTTTTTTTTTTAGTTTTAAATCCAAAAAGCAATTTCATAGCTAAGCTAAAAAATTGGTGCGACCATGGAAACCGTGGCACTCTTTAATAAAGCAACTGAAACAACCCGTGCTTGATTTGAGTTTAAAGTAGGACAGTTGTTTTGAGGAGTTGTTAAATATTTATAGAATGATTTCACAATTTTCAAAGTGGCACCACTGTCTTAAACTGCACTGTCCTAACTACAGCAACTTCACGTAACAGAAGAAATAAATATAACTTTAAAGTGTAATTTCTTGTGATTTTCAATTTATAGATGTATGATGAACTGAAAAAAAATCGAAATGGCTAGGGCTTCCTCATGGTGGTCTAATTAAATCGCGAATTGGCTCAGGAGGCTCCAACATGGAGTATCTCGAGAGCCTGGCCATATGGAAAGTTACTGTCTCCAGCAAAATTGTTCAGTAGATCAAAAACTTCTGGATGGTGGTAAGTAGTCCAGATTGTCTTGTACAAGCTGTATCTCGAGATCCTAGCCCTCTAAGAAGTTGCCGCCTTGGACCAACGTTGTACAGGTGGCCACCTGGGGTCGTAGTCGACGCCTGATGCCATTTTTAAATGCAAGATGGTAGCTTCCGGTTACAAAAACTGGGAATTACTGTCTAAACCCCTAGCAAATGGATATTTTCGGATCGGAAATGGCGTATAAATGGGGAATATCGCTGCCTGACGCCATTTTGTAATCCACGATGGGGGTTCTGTTGCGTTAAAGTGAGAATGACTATTGAATACCCTACACATATAGAAATTATAAATTTTACACGAGACGTAATTTATGTTTGCGAAGTCGGGAACGTAAAGATAGGTTTCGCATAAAATTGACACATATGACGAAAGCTGTGTTTGATTCAATTTATTTCTCATCTGTTTCAACGCATTCTTATGTACTAGAAGACGCTTGCATGTGTCGGTCTCAAGAGACAGAAATTTACATGTCATTATGGTAGTGCGTATAATATAGACATTTTCAGATCAAAAAGCGTAAAATAAGGTCGAAAACCGTTGTTTTAGCGCTATTTTGGAATTCAAGATGGCTGGTTTTGTTTCGGAAAAAGTTTCATATACCATGAAAAACCCTGCAATCTTGTTATTTTTGGATCGGCAACGGCAAGTGATGGCTTGAAATCGATTTCTGGTGCTGTTTTGGAATGCAATATGGCGGCTTCTAATTTCGGAAAAATTGAAAATGCTGTCAAATACCCTGCAAATGGATATTTTTGGAACGCATACGACGTCTTGATGCCGGAAATTGAGCGTCCGATTCCATGTTATGGTCTAAAGTGCCGTCAAAGTGGAAAATACTCTCCAAAAGCCTGCAATATGCTTTTTATTGATAAAAACGGCGTATAAAGACTGGTAAATCGATGTTTGAGAGCCTGGAAAACTGGGAAACCCTGTCAAATACCATGCAAGCATATGGATACATTTGGAACGGTGTAATCGATGGCACCATTTTTAGAACCTAAGATGGTGGCTTCTGTATCATATGAGAGAAATACTGTCAAATGCCTTGCGATAAAGATAACGATATTGAC